>CANXYI011899873.1:0-19149 GCA_948208565.1 Hura crepitans | reverse complement strand
TCTCCAACTGTCCGGGTCTCAAAATATTTTTATCTTCGGAATTGATAGTTTATAACCTAAAAGTAATTATTGGTTCTGCTAAAAATTTTAATTCATCCATTTTGACCCTTTTCAGGCCCGTCAAAGTTTTATGAACAATATACCAGTCATCAGACTCGAAATGATGACCCGCACCACGGGGAATATCAATCGGGTTCCGAATGCACTGTTCATAAAACGTCGACTGGCGGTCGTTATATTTATCCTTTGATTAGTAAGAAAATCCTAATCATGTCCTGAAAAGTCACTATTCACAACCTTCGATTGTCACTATTCACAGTGCCGGGATATTCAAGTGTTAGATAAACAACCTAAATTAGATAGTTTGACCAGTCAACTAACAATTTAGTGACTACTAGGGTAATTCTATACCTGATTTCATGACTTACAGGTCCTATGTTGATTTTTGTGACTTATGGGTCCTATAATAATGGTGTTAGGCCTTCATGGTCCTGATGACCTTAGGGTCCATGTTGTTGGGCCTTTGCGGTCTTGATGACCTTCGAGTCCATGTTGCTGGGCCTTTACGGTCTTAATGACCTTCGAGTCCATGTTACTAGGCTTTCATGGTCCTGTGCCTCAGTGGCCCAGGTGTCCCCATTATCCAATATAACTTATGTGTTTCCTTAAGTATAGGCATAAGAAATGGTTAATGATGAAGCTTAAGACATAAATCTAATATTTTGTAAAGCTGACATTCATTGCTTAATGATATGTTCTCGATAGTGTATATGCATTATGAATGTTGAGATACACACATGGATCTTGCTTTATGATTACATTTTATGTATGTTATAAATGTGTATCTTATGTTGCTTTTATGCATGTATGGTTGTGGATGTGTGCACATAAGTTACCTTGATTACACCAACAAGCATTCGCTTAGTGTATCGTTATTTTTGTGATGCCTAGTTAAAAAGCATTGATTAAACTAAAGTCTTGGTGCAACCAGAAGATCAAGAGAAGGCTCTTATTTTGGTGTTTTGTTATGTATATATGTGATGTATGTAAGTTAAAGGCGTTCATATGATGCACTTAGGGAATGTGGGCCTAAATTGTAATATTAATTGTTTTCAAAGTTTTTTAGTATGTTGTAATCATATTTAAAGATGTTTAAGATATTTTGACTTGTATGATATCTCATTCTTGAGATTGATTGATATTTTTGGAATGATGGTCGTTTAGAGTGATAAGAGAATCATGGATGCGGATGAATGAAAATGTTTGTGCTATATAAGTGTTTTTCTTTATGTAGGTTACTATTCATATTGAGAATAGTGTTTTGGTACAATTATTATGCTGCAAGATTTTCAACACGAAAATTTCTTAATTTTATTTTTATACAATAAAAGGTTTTTAATAATTCACATTTTTATAACTTTTAATGTTTACTAAAGGGTTTTTAAACCAAGTATTTTATATGTTACGGTTATGTTAGTCCGGAGGGCGCTTTGTGTGTTATTCTTTATTCGGGTTTGTTAATCAAATTGAGTAAAAGTGCCACAAGTGGGGTAAATTTTGTTACAAAGTCATACCATTCGAATTGAAGAATGAAAGAGTTACTTACTAAATAATGCCAACCAAGATTCTAAAAGATCTTATTCATAAAGAAAAGTACATGTGTCATGACACGATGACTAAGTTTGATACAAGGGAAAGACTATAAAACATGGGAAAAATTCTTAAATGGATAGACATAAATAATCTTTTATTCACAATAGAATGTAAATTCATTAAGACCATGTCGAATTTGAGTTAATTCTATAAAATGAAAGACAAGATTGAGTTGATTAGAATATTAAGATCAACATTGGATTTATTGAAAAAAAAATTGAAAGATAAATTTGTACCTTCCGTATCTATCTATCTATATAATTTTCTTAATAATCACTTGACAATCCCATGACAACAAATAGCAAAAGCAAAGTTGCTCCTATAAATAAATTAGAAAAAAAAAAAAGAAAACAAAAATAGTGACAGTCGGTTCTTTCTCTTGGTTGGCTTAGGCCCGTTATTAAACTCATGACAAGGTCATAATTAATTTACTATTTTATTTTGTTAAATTCACAATCCAACAGTTTTTCTCTGCTCTGCCATTTTTATCAGACAGGAAAACAAAGACGACGAATCAGAAACATAGCTATGTAGATCTGTGATTTTCATATTCAAATCTACACAAAAAATCATGTCTTCTTCTATGTTACTCGGTGGATCTTCACGCTGCGGGCGAGTTCTCGGGCCATCACTCGACAAAATCGTTAAAAACGCTGCATGGCGGAAGCATTCACACCTCGTCTCTTCCTGTAAATCTGCTCTGGATAAGCTTGATTCTCTCTCCGATTCCGCTTCTGATCTCAATTCTCACTCTCCTCTCTTCGGTATTTCTCCTCACGACGCCGAATTTCTTCTCCAGCCGTTAGTTCTTGCCTTAGATTCTGCTTATGCTAAGGTTGTTGAGCCCGCACTTGAATGCGCCTTTAGGCTCTTCTCCCTGGGTCTTATCAGAGGCGAGATCGACAGCAATTCGTCTGATAATGTTGTGCTTTATAATTTGATTGAGAGTGTTTGTAAGGTGTGCAGCATTGGAGAGGAAACCGTTGAGCTTGCTGTGCTTAGAGTTCTCCTCGCTGCTGTTCGATCGCCTTGCGTTTTGATTCGCGGTGAGTGTTTGGTGCATCTTGTTCGAACTTGTTATAATGTGTATCTTGGTGGCTCCAATGGTACCAATCAGATCTGTGCAAAGTCTGTTCTTGCCCAAATGATGCTCATTGTTTTTTCTCGGGTTGAGGAGGATACCATGGATGTCAGTGTTAAAACTGTTACCGTTAGTGAACTGCTGGAATATACTGATAAGAATTTAAACGAAGGCAGCTCTGTTTATTTCTGTCAGAATTTTGTTCATGAGGTGCTGGCAGCTGCTGAGGGGGTTCAACAAGACGCCAAATTCCGGTTAAAGAGTTCTTCCAAGGAAAACGTTAATAGCGAAGATGCCGACCATGATGGTGGAGTTAAGGCGTCGAATGGGAATGATAAAGCCGAATTGAATAATGGAGAGGCAACTGATGATGGTGCTGCAACTCTCCCTTGGGCGAGTAAGATCAGGGAAGACGGTTTTCTTCTTTTTAGGAACTTATGCAAATTGTCCATGAAGTACTCATCTCAAGAGAATGCAGATGATGAAATTCTTCTCAGAGGTAAGATATTGTCTCTGGAGTTGCTCAAAGTGGTGATGGAAAATGGTGGTCCAATTTGGCGCAACAATGAAAGGCAAGTTATTGTATATCTGCTCAGAATTTTGAATCCCAATGTTATATGTGCATCTCTCTTTTAATTTTTATGCTAGATGCTTTGAATATGGTGTCATATTTTTTATATTCTTCATTGTCATATTTATGCATATCCATGTACCTTGCAATTATGATCCCGTCATATTTCTTGTACTTTAGCTGGCAAAATGGCTTTTATTCTACTTATTTTGTTTATGTGGATGAAATAGAATTTGGATATTTATCCTGGTTAAAGGGAAAAGAAGTAGTGGTGAGGAAATTCCCTTCTGAAATTTGCTTTAAATAAAAATGAGATAACAATTAGTGCTAGCTGCACTGAAAAGGCACCTATTGAATATTGCTAGAACTTATAACTTATAGTAAAATGCCTTTTAATTAAAAGTGAAAAAGGTAGTGCTGATTCTTGTCCCCTTAAATTTGTTGAAGTAAACTCCCAGATCACCCTTTTTGCTTTGGGGGTGGGTATTTGTACGAGGAGGAGGAGGAGGTTTAAATGCAGATCTCTAAGTGATTGACTTAAGTGGTCTTGCTATATAGTGCTTTCTCTACAACATAATTGACAACTGAAATTATAATTAGTACTTCAACTCTTTGGGGGTTGGCCATATGCATTATGTTTTGGATTTATGCTTATCTTCTATTTTAAAACCCCCTTCCTGTTCGATGTTGTTGTTTGCTTTTCATTTCAAATTATCTTAAAAGAATTGCCGTTAGTCAGGTTCTGTCTCTTTTTTTCGTGTTTTCAGCTGCTTATAGGTGTATGCACACTTTTTTTTCAAAATTTTTTTTGGTATTTGTTAATTGCTTTGTAACTTTCACTTGGCAATTTGCCATCATGATGCTGTTGCGTGATGTTTTATTTAAATTCTCTTCTTTCACTATTTCTATGTTTGTTTAATTTTGGTTTAGGATCTAACAATTTGTTCTTCTTACAGGTTTCTCAGTGCTGTTAAGCAGTATCTCTGCTTGTCATTGTTAAAGAACAGTGCTTTATCAGTTATGGCTATTTTTCAGCTCCAGTGTTCTATCTTTATGTTCCTGCTAACAAAGTTCAGGTCAGGATTAAAGGCAGAAATCGGAATATTCTTTCCCATGCTTATCCTCAGGGTGCTTGAGAACGTAAACCAGCCTAGTTTTTTACAGAAAATGATTGTCCTGAATTTTTTGGAGAAGATTGCGCAGGATCCACAGATTATTATTGATGTTTTTGTGAACTATGATTGCGATGTTGATGCTCCAAACATTTATGAAAGGTATTTATCATATGCTTTGTTATTCATTTCCTTATTCTACTCCTAATTTGTTAGCTCTAGAAGAAAGTGCAATTTGAGGAATTAAATAGTAACATTTTGTTAGGTGTTAATCTTTATAATTTGTATGCAAATAATCCTATAGATGATATGCCTTTATAGATCTGTCTTTCTGTGTTTTCTGGCCTGTTCACACACAGTTATCATGAAATTTCGGGATTTGTGATCATTGTGGGTTGCATGTTTAGTTTTCAATTTTAATGTAGAATATTAAGACCTTCTTTGGTTTACACTTGTGCACTTCCCTAGAGTTTAATCCTAAGGTGCAATGCTTTTTTGAAAATTATGTATTACGAAGTTACACAATAGTTTTTTAGGTTTGCTTATTTTCACTGGGAAATATTCTCAGGCAGCTTTTGGTTACTAAACTTACTTTTTCTTGCCTTTTTTTCTGTAGAAGAAAGTTAAAAAATCAACTTCTTAAGATAAATAAGAAGAGATATTTGGAGAGTTAAATATTTACATTTGCGAAAATTAAAATGTAGGAAGCTTAAAGCTATTATTATGCTTTACTGAAAAACAAAAAAATCATATGAGAGTACTTTCTAGAAAGCAAAAAGTTGAAGCAAACATCATCTTAGGAAATTTGGTCGACCTCCCAGCTTACTATAAAGTACTTGTGGACTATAATATTAATGTCTAAGCATAAGTCCCTAGAATGTTGTGAGTCTGAAAATGTTATTTCAGCTAATTTGCTTTTAAATTTTGTTTAAGAAATTGAATTTGTCAAACCACTTTCCATATGTTATTTTTTTAGATTCATCACCTTTTTCTTGTTCTACATGGATTAGTACCTTTACTTGGAACTTCATTAATAATCATTGAATGCAAGGCTGGTTCTTTCTTAAGGGTTCATCAGTTTTGCAAAACAATCTCCAAGAAAACAATTATTACAATTTCTTTCTTTCTTTTCTTTTCTTTTTTTTTTTTGCAAGGACAATTTGATGAAGACAAAATTTTTTCATAACTAAAGCAAAGAAGTGGAAAAATTATTTTTTTTTTTTTGAAAATGTCTTCCATGCAAAATATTAGTTTATGTTCCCCCAAGCAAATTATTTTTTCAAAGCGTGTGCAGCTTGGATTAGAAAAATTACCAAATTTTTGTAGAATTATTAAATTCTGTAGTAGATTATATTTTGAAGTGTAATCAAGGGACTTTAGTTTTTCCTCTATTACTTATTTCCTTAGCCTTTTATTTTCTCCTTCCAGTTGTTAATCCTTGTAGCTTAGGCTTCGGGTTTAGGTGAATTCATCAAGAATCTGAGAAAAGAATGTGCATATATATGTTCATAATCAAAAGCAATGCTTATACAATGTGTTCGATTCTTAGAAGCTATAACAGGATGTCTAAAATACCAAAAAAAAGTGATATAAACGTCAATTAACATAGTAGCTACTTGCAAGGTCAGCAACCCCAATAAAGCATGAGGAAAAAAAAAAACAATTGACGACAATAGCAACAACCGAGTTCCACTCTCTTAAGTTCATAAAATCAGTCAACTAAATCCTTGGGTAATTAGATTCGGGCTATTAAACTATAACCTCTCCACGAGGCCTTTTGATGCAGAGGAAGAGTTTAGAGCAATTAAATCTCATCAAAGCACCCAAGTTTAGAGCGATGAATTGAACAAGTAGGGGTAAAAAGGGAATAAGTTAGTTAGAATAGCAGATTCTAAAAGCTGCTGATGTTACTAGCTGCTTCACACGCCATTTTGGCTATGTGCATCACATTCTCTTTTTGTTATATATGTAATTGGTCCCCACATGTGAGGACCACTTTTGGCTGAATGAATACATTTCTCTCTCTTTCTATTGTTCTCTCTCCGAATCTCTCCTCTGTCTTTTCTCTCCTTCCTCTTCATCATCATCATCATCTTCTTCTTCTATTCTGCTCTAAAATTCTTACTCTCATCTCTAAAATTTCTGATTCCAATTTTGATAACAACTAAGTTAGGATTTAATCCTAATATTTGGTATCGGAGCTAGGTTTTCCCTGAATTTCTTCCTTCATCACCATGAGCAAATCCACAACCCGATGCACCAGGTCTTCACCTGAAGATCTACCTGCTGCCATAGATGATCTTGAGGAGCAATTTCGCTCTCTCAGCTCCAACTTTGGGGAACAATTATCCAGTAAGTTTGGCACCTTGGAGACAAAATTGCAGGAACTTCAGCAAGAGCAGTCTTCTCTTGGTAATGAGCAGTGCAAGTCCCACGCGATTTATGAAGAGTTGAGGCAGGAGAATCAAAGATCCGTCTCCTACCTAGCTCCGATAATTCAAGGATTGACTTAGCCTGCTGTTCCTACCACAATTTCAGCACCTTCGTCTAGCTCTAGAGGTAAAGACACAGTGCAAGTCCCACGTGATTTATGATGTAGTGGAAGAAATGCTTAGGCTTAGGCAAACTACCTCTGTTACTGATTATCAGGATAGATTTGAAGTTTTAAAGCTTAAAATGGGAGGGGTGTACCCCAATCAGCCTGAATCCTATTTTGTGTCCAGTTTTATAGGGGGACTCAAGGATGAAATCAGATCTATAGTTAAAATGTTTAAACCACCTGACCTTTATTCAGCTATTGTTTGAGCAAAACTTCAAGAGCAACATTTAGAAGCCTTGAAGCCCAAACAACTTCCTCGAGCTGCACCCTCCACTAAACCATGGGTTTCCTTATCCCCTAACTTGTTAAAAATCCTCTTCCCTCCAATCTGATGCCCTCATTAACAAAACCTACATCTGAAACCACTACCGAAACTAAAGGCTTTGCTGCCTGGAAGCTCTAAACCCAATACTTACACTCAAAACAAAAAGCCAAGTCTGTGTTACCGGTGTGGAGACAAATATTTTCCTGGACATCAGTGCAATACTAAGAAATTAATGCACCTACAGTCCAGTGAACAAGAAGAGTGGGTTGAAGAAGATGGGCTTGAGTTGGAGGATAATGAACCTATCAAATCTAGTGAGTAGGAGGAGTACATAGGAGTTTCCTTAAATGCAGTAGATGGGGGATTGAGTGATAATACCATTAAACTCAAGGGCCAAATCCAGGGCAAGAGTATTATAATTTTGTTGGATAGTGGCAGCACTCATAGCTTAAAGTTTCAAAGGATCTTAAGCTTACTGTTTCTAAAGTACCCCATGTTATGGTCATAGTGGCTAATGGACGGAGATTGCACGTTACTGACAAGTGTAAGGGAGTGAAATGGGTGATGCAAGGTAGCACATCTGAGTTTGATAGGCAAGTACAACCATTTGATCAGAAGTTGGTCAATGTGCTTGTCTCCTTATAGGATCGTACGAGAGTTGACCACTTTTTCTGGTTGTAAGAGAAATTTAACCCTTACAAGTAGATAAGTTGTTGGCTGCAAAATCAAAGGTGATTGACTGGAGAGTGACATTTCATCCAATCCACCCCTAAAATCATGTCATAGTCACCCAACACCAAAAGCCTCATATCAAACTCAAATGTGCTCCCTTGCATCACACATTTCACTCCCTTACGTGTCAGTAACCTACAATCTCCGTCTATTAGCAACTATGACCATAATAGGGGTACTTTAGAAATAGTAAGCTTAAGATCCTTTGAGACTTTTTAGTGTCTATAAAGCTATGAGTGCTGCCACTATCCAGCAAAATCATAATACTCTTGCCCTGGATCTGGCCCTTGAGTTTAATGATATTGTCACTCAATCCCCCATCTACTGCATTTAAGGAAACTCCTATGTACTCCTGCTCACTAGATTTGACAGGTTCAGTATCCTCCAACTCAGGCCAATCTTCTTCAACCCACTCTTCTTGCTCACTGGACTGTACGGACATTAATTTCTTAGTATTGCATTGATGTCTGGGAAAATATTTGTCTCAACACCGGTAACATAGACCTGGCTTTCTGTTTTGAGTGTAAGTATTGGGTTCAGAGCTTCTAGGCAGTAAGCCTTTAGTTTCGGTAGTGGTTTGAGATGTAGGTTTTGTTAATGAGGGCATCGGATTGGAGGGAAGAGGGTTTTTAACAGGATTTGGGGATGAGGAATTCCGTGGTTTAGTGGAGGGTGCAGCTTGAGGAAGTTGTTTGGGCTTCAAGGCTTCTAAATGTTGCTCTTGAAGTTTTGCTTGAGCAATAGCTGAATAAAGGTCAGGTGGCTTAAACATTTTAACTACAGATCTGATTTCATCCTTGAGTCCCCCTATAAAACTGGACACAAAATAGGATTCAGGCTGACTAGGGTACACCCTTTCCATTTTAAGCTTTAAAACTTCAAATATGTCCTGATAATCAATAACAGAGGTAGTTTGCCTGAGCCCAAGCATTTCTTCAACTACATCATCCTCTTCCGTGTCACGAAATCGAGCTCTAAGGCCCATAGCAAATGAATCCTAGTCCACATCTGATCGGTTCCTACTCCAATTAACGTACCAGGCTTCAACCTTACCTTGCAAATATAGACTAGCTACATCTACCTGCCTATCAGGTCTGATTTCATTAATCAGGAAATATTTCCTGCATTTACTTAGCCAGGATTGAACATCTACTCTTTCAAAACAAGGTAATTCACATCTACTCCTCTATTTGTTTTGTACTAAAATATGAATTGGGGCTATTTGCTAAGAATTATGGGAGAGCGGTTTATGAATGTCTTCACAGTGAAATTGATGGCTAAATGGGGTGTGGGTGGAAGAATAAAAATAATTAGCCCTAAAAAAGCCCTTGAAACTAGAATTCTGAATTAAGAAAATAAACAATACAACACATATTGTAGAGATTGATTTCCAGTCCTACTTATTTATAATTTATAAAGTATTAGAATCTTGCTGATTAGGAATCATAAACAAAGAAGCAAAACTAAAAACTTCCATAATTATTTAAGACAATTTCTTTTTCCCCCTTTTTTCTTCCAACAAAAACAAAAGTCTTGTTTGGTTGAAAAGTTTGGTTTTGACTTTTATCAAATAAATGACGTTCTCTATATATTTAAAAAAAGGAAAAAAAAATGGAACCCTTGGAGAAATAAAATGTGGTTTTAGATGGCAGTTTTTGTTTCATAGAATCATAGCAGATTGTCCTGTCCCACTTATAAGCTATGCATGATAACTGTTCTATTTACAGATTTCACAACACTTATGAATCCAATAAATTTTTTTTTGAAGCATTTTCAATTGCATTTGTATGCGTTTAATTTCTTTGCTAAATTAATTGGTTATTCCTTTCTTCTTTTTTCTCAATTGGACAAACTTTTTGCTGCTCCCTATCCTCTCCCTCTTTCTCTCTCTCTTTGCTTTGTCCTTCACTAACCTTATAATTTGCATAGACCTTGTCGGTTGAAAATTAGTAGAATTGTCCAGTATTTTACATGCAGCTTGAAGTCTGGATGGATTTTAATTTTTTTTTATCTTGGTGTGACTTAGTCAACATGCTTCTTGGAAAATTGTATGGCTATCTTTTCAATTTCATATGATATTGATTTAAAATAGGCTATTGAAGAGTTCATATGTGTGCGCAACAGTTTTTGAAAATTATGAGAGTTTTCAAAAAACTAAAAATGAAAAATTGAGAACAGGTTTTCTTTTTTGAAAAACTGAAAATCTAGAGCCATATTCAATGGTAAGTAAAATACTTTATTAAATCAGAATGCTAAATAAGAAGGAAAAGTAAAAATTAGCAAACAAGAAAACCTTGAAAATTTAAAATGCAAAATATCCTAATTTGACTTGGAATCTTAATTTATCTTGGATTTCAAATTGTCTTGGGTGCTCTTTCATCATTTCTCCTGGGTAAGAAAAATCAGCTTCGCTCCTACGAGCAAGTCTTTTGATGCAATCATTATATGGGTGAGTCAACTTATTTCAGCTCACATCTCAACCAATGAAATAACTCATCTTGTGCCTTGAAGGATGTCTTTCATTCATCTCTGTACCTTATTCTGGTTTAATGATATTCATTCTTCAAATCAGTCTTGGGAAACACCTTGGAACCAGTTGGTTAAGTTGATATTTCATCAGAATTAAACTCCTTTTCTGAAAAACATATTTATACTCTGTAAATTTAATTTGATGATGATATATCCCGAGTCTCAACAATTAACTTTTTGGCTAGCTGTAGGGTGTGCATTATTTGTCAAGCATCCAACATTTATCACCACAATTTCGTATAAAGTTTCATCTTGATCAAAGTTATCATCATGCTTGGTACCATCAAAGACTCACATTGAGCTAGATGAATTCAATACCTTCAATTTCCCCATCACAATAATATAAAATTGGTTCTAACTCTTCATCAAACTTGCCTACTTCAGTCTTCTCCCTTATACGATTCAAATCAAGAGTGTGTAATAACCAATTTTTTTGTGCAGCTCAATTTGTGCATCCAGCTGCATGAAAGGGTCCATGTTCTCAACTTGATCTGTAATCTATAGATCTTCTTGATTCTTGAGTTATTTGCGGTTGCATTCCTGAATCTCCATTCTGCAGTTCTTGACACTGCAAGGATTGTACAGCCTGAGTCAAGTTGTCAATTACTCTCCATATCTCAGTCATATCTGTTTATTGGGGCTGTTTACCTCTATGTTGATCTCTATCGATAATAGTTTACAAACAGAAAAAAGAATCCTGGAAGTTGGGGTCTTTTGGTCTGACACTACTTGATGCAGTGGAAGAGTTTAGGTCTATTGGTTCTCGACAATTAGGGCTAGAATGGAGTAATTGTGGTTGAAACAATATAATTTGGTTTGAAGAAACCCTTAAAACTGGATATTTGAATTGTGAGAATAAGAAAAATACGAGACAGTGCTGTCATATTTATTACTAGAATCTTACTAAACACTGAACAGAAATGCTAAAAAAGTAGAATGTTCCTGATTAATTAAGTAAACGAATCCTATACAAGGGAAACTGAAAATTAGTGGAAAACAGCAAAACTAAAAAATTTTAAATTCTAAAATCTTATTTTGACTTGGAATTGTGATTTAACTTGGATTCCCAATTGTCTTGGGTGCTCCTGCATCAGTTGGAGGTTACAAATTAAACTTGGACCATAACTGATGTGTGGCAGGTTGAGCTTTGCATTGAGTGGTTGGTATTTCTTTCTATTAGGATATGTAACCTAATGCAACTCAAGCCTTGGCACACAGTATCCAAATTCCAAATAATTTGATCAAGTCTATTTGTGTATATACTGTATAGATTGTCTTTGTTTGTTGATTATTTGTCTTTATTGAAATTATGTTTTTTTGGGAAAAAAATGTATTAAGACCCTTATAATTCCATCAGATATTTGCAGGATTGTCAATGGGCTTCTGAAGACTGCTCTTGGACCGCCTGCTGGCTCAACTACAACATTGTCTCCAGCCCAGGATATCACCTTTCGGCATGAATCTGTTAAGTGTTTGGTTGTAATAATCAAATCAATGGGTGCTTGGATGGATCAACAATTGAGAATAGGAGAGTCATTTGTGCCAAAGAGTTCTGAAAGTGACAATTCAACAGAGAATCATTCAAACGTGAGTGGAGAAGATGTATTTATTCCTGACAGTGATTTGCATTCAGAAGTGTACTCTGAAATGTCAGATGCTGCTAGCCTTGAGCAACGACGAGCGTATAAGATTGAACTCCAGGTATTGATTGAGATGGTCAGCTAATTGTGGTACAAATGTGGTTCTGTCCTGCTTATGGGTTACCATTTTGTTGTGCCACTGATATTTGTAGCTTATAGCTCCAGTGAACCACAATCTCATTCTTCCTAAAATTTATTATAGTCTGCTCTGTTTTATTTGAAATGAGGCTTTTATTGTCTTTTAGTGACAAGTTTACTGGGTTAAATGCAGAAAGGTATCTCTCTTTTTAATAGGAAACCTTCCAAGGGCATTGAGTTTCTGATAAACACCAGAAAAATTGGTGCTTCTCCAGAAGAAGTTGCTGCCTTCCTGAAAAACACTAGTGGCCTAAATGAAACCATGATTGGTGACTATTTGGGTGAAAGAGATGAGTTTTGTTTGCGAGTCATGCATTCTTATGTAGACTCATTCAATTTTAAAGCAATGGATTTTGGCGAAGCAATAAGGTTTTTTTTAAGAGGCTTCAGATTGCCAGGAGAGGCTCAAAAAATTGATCGCATTATGGAAAAGTTTGCAGAGCGCTACTGTAAATGCAATCCAAATTCATTTACTAGTGCAGACACAGCCTATGTTCTAGCTTACTCTGTGATAATGCTCAACACTGATGCCCATAACAACATGGTGAAAGATAAGGTCTGGTTGCAAAACCTTTTGCTATTTATCTTTGGCTACAATATCACATCTATTGAGCTTTGGGCTTTCCTCATTTTCCATCCCTTTCTTTGCTGATGAGAATATGATGACTTAGAAACTGTTGCCCACTTTAAGATTTGTTTTTAATAGTTTCCTTGTTAATTAATACATCAGACTTATTCGACAATACAGACATTTTAAAGCAACCAAATATTTAACTATTGCAGGAGCAGATTAGAGAAGAGTAGAGGCTAGAAAGAAAATAATTGAAATAATAAATAATATTTTAGTTGATATAGTAAAAAAAGTTAATTTTTGCAATGAAGATGTGATTGCTAAAAAACTGATGTTAATATGAATTTATTTGCTAGAAGCTCTTTAATTTCTTTCAATTGATAAGCCTACTTTTTTTTTTTTTCTTTCTGGGGGTTGGGGGTGGGTTGTTCGATTTGAATGAGATTGCCGAAAATGATGCAAATGTGAAAGCACCAGATATTAATTGGTTAAAATAAATGAATTAGCTTAAACTGATCATTTCCAAAGATGCACATGGATTTTTCGGATAATTTTCTCATTTTAACCTGGCCACACTAGGAGATTATTCTATGCACAGTTGCAAAAGTGATTTTAGGTCTCTCTAACTGTACTGTGTTGGATGAATCCAGATGACTAAAGCTGATTTCATACGAAACAACCGTGGAATAGATGATGGGAAGGATTTACCTGAAGAGTATCTGGGTACCCTGTATGATAAAATTGTGAAAAATGAAATCAAAATGAATGCTGATTCTTCTGTTCCTCAAAGCAAGCAGGCAAACAGCATAAACAGATTATTAGGTTTAGATGGTATTCTCACTCTTGTCATTGGGAAGCATACTGAGGAGAAGCCACTAGCAAATGGACTTCTCATAAGGCATATCCAAGAACAGTTTAAGGCTAAAGGAAGATCAGAGTAAGTTATTTTGTTATTTATGTTGGTTTCTTAGCACTTATTTTATTTATTATGATCCACCTTCCAGTATAGAATTAACTGCCTGGAGTAGTGTGGTGACATTAATACAGAATATCCAATTGCAGGTATTAACAATGGGGGAGGCTTTCTTTTGTCTTTTTCTATTTCATTGTGGGGGGATTGTAGGGGAGCATCAGTTGAATGAATACTTTGGTTTCCCCCATTATATATTCATGATTTGATTGTTTTCATCGGATGAAAAATTTAGTGCCTTCTTAGTGATAGTGTAGATGAAAGAGGAAAGATTGAGAACAACTAACCTAAACTTTATTCTGAGGTAGAAGGGGTGTGGGGAATTCCCTCTGATCCTTCTTGCGACTTATCCTTGTCTCCCATCTTGCAGCTGAAATAGTAAACTGATTCTGGTGTTTGCAGGTCTGTGTATCATGTTGTTACTGATGCAGCAATCCTGAGGTTCATGGTTGAGGTCTGCTGGGGTCCAATGCTGGCCGCATTTAGCATGACCCTAGACCAAAGTGATGATAAACTTGCTACTTCTCAGTGCTTACTGGGTTTTCGATATGCAGTGCATCTTACTGCAGTAATGGGGATGCAGACCCAGAGAGATGCTTTTGTAACATCTATGGCCAAGTTTACCAATCTTCATAATGCTGGAGACTTGAAGCAAAAAAATGTTGATGCAGTGAAGGTAAGATATATTATTCCCTGTTTTATTTGGAGGAGTAGGAATAAAGATGCTATGCTTTGTTGTCCATGGACTTCAATTTCGACAAAAATGATTGCATTTTATCACATGGACCTCTTGCTTGGATGGGAGGATTTGATATCAATATCAGGATATTTGGATTTGATAATACACACAAATGCACAACACACGCAGAGACATGCACATTTGTTAGATTCAGGACTAATAAAAACCCAATGTGAGGAGTTGAAGTGCATTTTTAAAGCTGGAATCTCCAATCCACGATAAATATGTTCTTACCCACATTCATGAATCTAAATGACTAAAGAATGTATGGATTCCATTACGTCAGTTAAAACTAGAGTCGTATCCATATCCATATTCCAATTTTGAAATTCTTTCTTCAAGCAGTATATAAACTTAAAGCATGTGCTATACATTGGGCTAATATTTTTGTTGTGTTTTTTGTCCTTCCATCCATTGTTTGCGAATATTCAATTTTGGTGCAGGCAATAATATCAATTGCCATAGAAGATGGTAATAATCTTCAGGAAGCGTGGGAGCATATCTTAACATGCCTCTCCCGAATTGAGCATCTGCAGCTTCTGGGAGAGGGCATACCACCTGATGCATCTTTCTTGACAGCATCTAATATTGAAGCAGATGAAAAAACATTAAGGTCAATTGGCTATCCTACTTTAAAGAGAAAAGGAAGTCTCCAGAATCCAGCTGTTATGGCCGTTGTTAGAGGGGGCTCATATGACAGCACAATGGTTGGAGCTAATTTGCCAGGACCAATAAGCCCAGAGAAGATCAATCACTTCATTTCAAATTTGAATTTGCTTGAGCAGATAGGGAATTTTGAGTTGAACCGCGTATTTGCTAATAGCCAGATGTTAAACAGTGAAGCAATTGTAGCTTTTGTGAAAGCTCTTTGCAAGGTTTCAATGTCAGAGTTGCAGTCCCCAACGGATCCTCGTGTGTTTAGCCTCACAAAAATAGTTGAAATTGCGTAAGATTTTCTACATATTGGAAGTTTCTTATGCATATCTCATGTCTTAAGTTCCAGTTTGATATGGAGATGACACTCGAGTGAGAAGCTTTTGAGTTTTTTTTTTTTCAATTTTTTTTTATATTTTTTTTACCCCTTTGTGTTCAAAAGACTGTTTCTCTTCCTGAAAAAGATTGAGGATCTATAGTTCCCTTTCTTTCCTATCTCAGAGGAGATGTGAAGATGGATCTATCTCTTGCTTAAATTTTTGTTGATCTTTCATGCAAATAATGTTTGATCTGAAATGAGAGCTAGGGATTTTGTAGTAATTTGGAGTTGTTTTCTTCTCAGGCATTACAACATGAATCGCATCAGATTGGTTTGGTCGTGTATATGGAATGTTCTATCCGATTTTTTTGTTTCGGTTGGCTTGTCAGAAAATCTTTCTGTAGCTATCTTTGTGATGGACTCACTGCGACAGCTTGCCATGAAATTCCTAGAGCGTGAGGAACTGGCACATTACAACTTCCAGAATGAATTTCTGTGGCCGTTGGTGGTTGTCATGCAAAAAAGCAGCTCTACAGAGATTAGGGAATTAATTGTTCGTTGCATTTCACAGATGGTTCTTAGTCGCGTGAACAATGTGAAATCTGGCTGGAAAAGCGTGTTTATGGTATGTTCTAGTTATTCATTTTTCTTTTCTGGTGAACTATGTTTGATGTGGGCAGTCAATGATGCTGACATTTTTATGGAGAATGTTATTTATACTTTTTATTTGTCTGAACTTTGTTTTGTTATCCAGTGCCTGAATGGCTATTTTTGTTCTAATCAAGTGCCTTTGCTTAGATTTAGTCCTTAAATTACTGATATAACCTTGGAAACCACCCCAACTCTTATTGTTCTCATATGTCTCTATCACGTAATTATATTCTTTTAATTATATATAAGAAAAAATTTTGCTTTGATTAGCTAGAGAATTATTATGGAAGGGGATATTTATGCATCGGTATTTGGACTTCATCAATTACTTTTTATTTTTGCCCCAACTCTATTGTTCTCATCTGTCTCTATTATGTAATTATATTCTTTTAAGTATATATAAGAAATAATTTTGCTTTGACTAGCTAGAGAATTATTATGGGAAGGGGATAATTACACATTAATATTTGGACTTCTTCAATTACTTTTTATTGCGTCTGAACTTTGTTTTGTTTTCAAGAGTTTGATTGGCTATTTTCATTCTAATCAAGTGCCTTTGGTTGTATCTAGTCCTTGAATTACTGATATAACCTTACGAACTGCCCAAACTTTATCGTTCTCATCTGTCTTTGTTACGCAATTTATATCCTTCCAAGGAATAATTTTGCTTTGATTAGCTGCAGAGTTATTATGGGAAGGGAATAATTACACGTTGGTGTTTGGACTTCAATTTCTTTTTATTTGTATCTGAACTTTGTTTCTTTATCAAGTGTCTTGATGGTTATTTTAGTTCTAATCAAGTGCCTTTTCTTGGAATTAGTCTATGAATTACTTATATATCCTTAGAAACCACCCCAACTCTATTGCTTTCATCTGTCTCTATTGCCTTCCCTTTTTTCTTTACCTTAAAAAATCTCATTCTTGATGAGCAATATCAACATTAAAAAATCATACATCCTCAAATTCCTTTAAAGAAGTTAAAAATCTTTTTAAACTTAGTACTTCTCAGGTGTTTCTTCTACTTGCGCACATTAAGCAAACATTAGGCTTTGCTTGTTTGACAGCTGGAAAAATGCAAGAAAAGGAATAGTCTTGCCTGCTTGCCGAGAAGATGCAAAGAGGCAGAATAGAGTTATTCAGTTACTGTAAATTGTGAGAAAGAAAGAGGCAAACAGTATTTCTTGGAAAAAAATATATTTTATGGGTTTGTTTTTGATGTTTGTAAAAATTAGTTGAAATTGATGATAGTTTGTAAGTAAAGATGAAGGACAAGGTAACAGAAAGAGACAGGGAAAGTCAGAGAGTTTGGAGGTTGTTAAGTAATGGGAATAGGATTGTGTCACAGGGCAGTTTACAAGAAAATGATGTTCATAAAGATTAGTCTAAACTGATGATAGTTTGTAAGTAAAGACGAAGGACAAGGTAACAGAAAGAGAGAGAAAGTCAGAGAGATTGGAGGTTGTTAAGTTCATGGGAATAGCATCGTGTCACAGGGCAGTTTACAAGAAAATCAAAATCAGTTTCTTTTTCTTTATTTCGATTCTTAGATTGACCTATCTTAAATAATATTCAAACTCATCAAAGGGAGAATGAGACCTCTGGACATCATTAAGAGAGAGCTCCTAATCTTGGTAACTTTTTGATAAAATGCAACTTAGGATTTTATTATTGCTTTTGTCCTTTAAATAGGACTAGTCTTGTTACAAAATAGAAAGCTATATTTTAGGCTTTCTCATAGTGAGAGAATAATATAAATAACTATCCTAAGAAACCTATAGAAAATAAAATACTAAATCCCTATATTTTTGCAATTAATCATAATTGGAAATTTGGCCTATTTATTATTTCTGGCCAGTGTTCATAACAATACTCCCTGCCACGAAAAAGAGCTTGACCTCAAGCTCTAGCTGTATATGGATGCCTTCTGGTTACCCATTTTCATTTTGGACTGCCTTAATAACAGCAAGATCATCAAATTCTAACAAAAATAGCTTCTTACACTGATGGGATGCTGTATAGGGTTCATCACAATTGTAACATAATCCCTTCAATCTTCATTCTGCCATTTCAGACTGGTTCAACCTCTTGATTAAAGGTACTGGTGGATTGCTTTGTAATGGAGTAGTTGGGGTAGAACCTTCTGAGGTACAGCTGCTTGCCCCATTGTGGCACCCGAATCTGCCCTAGATCCTTGCCATGTGCTGTGATTATTCCCAATGCGTGTAGGAGCTGCATTTTCTGTTCATAAGCTCTGGCTAGCCTCATAGCTGTTGCTAGGTCAGGTGGTTCCTGTAATTGGACATCCATTCATATAGAATCTGCTAGTCCAGCCAAGAATAATCTCATGAGTTGTTGGGTGGGGACATACCGACTGGCACGAGCCAATAACTATATTTTAGGCTTTCTCATAATGAGAGAATAATATAAATAACTATTCTAAGAAACCTATAGCATATAAAATACTAAATCCCCATATTATTGCAATCAATCATGATAGGAAATTTGGCCTAATTATTATTTCTGGCCAGCGTTCATAACAGAGGTATTGTTTGTATTAGTGAAATAATCTATTTTAGCATTCTGGTGAGTGACTCTGGCCTTGCACAATATGTTTTTCGTTTCTAAATGCCGCTCAAGTGCATAACTTCAAGCCAAAAAAAAAGAAGTTTAGACACTTAAAATATCATATTTTAAAATACTTGGATGCTTTTGGTGTCAATTAACTGTTATGAAACCTGTGAGTGATGGAATTTGGATTAAGGATTGATTTGGCTTTAAGCTTGCTTGCTTTTCCTGTTTGAGTGGTTCTTGGGCTGCCATGAAACTAAATAATTGGTAAGGTTTCAACATTTAGATAAGCTACATCATTCTTGAGATGTTCGATTACATTTCTGTGGCATATGGTTTGTTAATTGCAAGCCATGA
>CANXYI011899848.1:0-10346 GCA_948208565.1 Hura crepitans | reverse complement strand
CCCTTCATTTTTCTTAATTTTTCTCTCCTCATATAGCCAAACCCCATAATTCTTATATGGTTTTTCACCTCTACAGTCTCCAGAAGCATCCCTAAGTGATAAAATTGAGAAAAAGAGGCTAGAAAGTGAGATATGAACAAGGGGTGAATAGTGCCATTTTTGAGTTTAAGGCTTTGAATCTTAATTTTTATTTTTGTTTTAGGTAGTTTTAAGTGTTCTAATAATAACCATATGATTAGATTTTAATTTAGAGCTATGTACCATTTTTAGGAATTTTCAAAACCCCAAATGGTGTATATTGTAGGCAAAAAAGGAGAACTTGGGGAACAAGGCCAAACAAGGGTTTAGAGTGGTGAAAAAGAGTGTTTTCACACCCTAAGTATGTGAAATTGATGTAATTTATGTGTGTGTTTATGTGAGTGCATGAGTATGTATGTGTATTGAAGCATGAGTGGGTGCAAATTTATGTGAAATGGTTATGGCATTATGCTAGCATGATAATATAAAGCTTATGTGTGTGGTTGGTATGGAAGGAAAGCATGTGTAAGTGTGTGTGCTTGGTGTGGCTGAATGGTGTCCGTGGTGGCAATGTGATGTGCATATGTGTGTTGTAAGTGTTGGCAGTGCCATTAGGCTAAAAATTAGACATAAAGTATGGTTATAATATGAAATTGGTAAAGGAAATAATGGATGGCATATATGCATGGTATAAACTAGAATGTGGTAAGGGTGACAAATATGTATGTGTGTAAAAGTGACCATTAGTGGCAATGAGAATGTCGCATGGCATGGGTGAGCATACATAAATGTGATGTTACGTAATGATAATAGTAATGACATTGAAGTATGGAAATTTGTGGTGATGATTATGCAAAATATTGATGCAATTAAAATGAATAGTTTGATGATGATGACATGAAAATAAAAGTTATGAAAATAACTAAATGAATAGTGACATGCTCGTAAAGTGACCTGTAACTGGGAAATGTGTTAAAGTGTAAGTGTGCACATGATTGTGAGAATTATGATGATGTTATGAGTATTGATAAATGGCCTATAATTATGTTAATAAATCAATAATAGAAATTGGCCATATCAGTTAGACACCTATTGGATAGGTTAACTGGTCAACTAGAGAGTTAGTAGGTGCTAAGTGTTATGGTCTGCCTAGGCCATTACCTATATGATTGAGATGGTAGGTGCATCTGCTGAGGTTCTATTAGTGAACCCTATACACTCGAGTATTGGGAGGTCTATATGGGCTGATCCCTATTTACCCATTCTATTTGTGGATTTGGGAGGTCCCAAAGGTAAATCGCTACTATCCACCCAATTTTATGACTAGAATTTGGGAGGCCTCATGGGGCTGATCCCTGTTATCCACCCGGTTTAATGACTGGGACTTAAGAGGTCCCATAAGGTTGATCCCTACTATCCTTACTATTGTTGGGAGGTACACCAAGACTGATCCTTGCCAGTCCGATTTGGAAGGTCCTTATGGGCTGATCCTTGCTATTAGATATATTAGGTAGGTACAGCTACTGAGGTTTAAAATGTGGGCTACTTCATAGTCTGGATCCCGCTATCCAGTGTCGGTAAGCATCATTTTTCTAGTGTGGGTTTGAATAAGTAAATAGAAGTATACTATTTATATTACATAAATGAATCTAGGTGGCTTGGTTGATATAAGTAAAATTGATAAATCGGGAAAGAAGGAAATTAGGCAGGTTGTAATTCATAAAATAGGACTAGTGAAATAGATTGATAGAAAGGCATGACTGTAATTAACTGAACTTGTGTGGTCACACTCATTGCATAAAACATACTTTTTCATAATGTCATGTTAACATGCATATATTACATCAATTTCACCATTGAGTTTATACTCAGTGTGTCGGTGTTTCGATGTGCAGGTTGTAGATAGTAGAAGCGGTCCAGCCTCGAAGTGTACTGTGTAACTGACGAACCTTCTGGGGGTACATTTCTATCTTTTTATAGGTATGTGTACTATTAGACCCTCATACATAGCGAGGGTTGGGTCTAAGATGTTAATGTAATTAAATATATTTTTGGAATACTAAAACTTGTAAATGTTAAACGGGACAACTTAATGGATGCTTGTACCTATGTTATGGATGAATGTATATAATATTGCATGCCTAGATGATGGTGGGTCTGAGATATGTTGTGTGACTGAGTGTTGAGATTGACTATTTGATTGGAGGACCAGATAGGTCCAGAAGTTGGTAGAAATGTTTTGAACGATTATAAAGTGCTTTTAATAGGTTTAAAATTTTTGGTTTTTCACCCAAATAGCTATTATGCTGCCTAAATTTCCATGAATTGTATTTCTATCTTGTGAAATGGTCATATAAGTTATTTATAGATATTATAAGAGTAACATAAGATTATAACATAAAAATAATGTTAACATGGTGTCAAGATAGGCTATGCTATAAGTGTTAAATGAAAGCTAACTAAGGTAGAAATAAGATGGGTGACCTACAAAAAGTAGCATCTCCTATTGGGTTCCTTTAGGAATCGAGCAGGGGGTGTTACATTAGGTGGTATTAGAGTAGGTTTAGATATTTCTAGGCCTAGTATGCATAAATGCCATGGTTTAGGGTTTGGTTCCCCATATAGCTACATTGTACGAGGCAAATTGTTTGTTCTCTTGTAGTTATGCACAATGAGTCAATCGACCCTCCCAGAATGAGGGGAAAGGGTGGTAAGCCATGCCCCAACTACTATACATGGACCAAAAGCAAGTGTAACCATGCCGGTGCTGAGTGATGTAGCACACTAGCCACAGGCTTAAGCACAAGCCTCACTAGTGCTTTTACAACAAATTGTATATCTATTGAGACATACATCTGTTGCTGCTCCACCACCACCTCCACTAGCTCTAGCACCACCTCTACTACCCCCCGTTGCCTTGCAAAAGACATACCTAGAAAGAGTAAAAAAGATGGGGCTCTAGATTTTCTAAGATTAGTGGAGGATGATACTGCGAGGGCTGAGTATTGGCTAGAATAGATCATTAGAATATTGGAGCAGCTTGAGTGCAATTCTGAGGAGAGTCTGAAATGTGCCACCTCACTTTCTTAAGAAGAGGCTTTCTATTGTTGGGACTCCACATAGAGATGGAAGGCTGCTACTAATCTCACATAGCAGTTTTTCCTTCAAGAGTTTTAGAAGAGATATATACCAAAGTCTTATCGAGATAAAAATAGGCAAGAGTTCCTGGACTTGAAACGGGGATAGAGGTAAGTGTCAGAGTATGAGAAAGACTTTGCTTGTGTAACACCCATAAGTTAAGGCTTTGTGAATAGTACCTCAGAGGTTGAAAAGTGTGCTTAGAGTGCCGAGTCACCTTCACGAGGCTCGAGATAGGGCATACTAATATTCATTGATAATATCCTAATGTATTCTAGGACCAGAGAAGAACATGAGATACATCTCATGGTTGTGTTATAAACTCTAAGGGAGAAACAATTATATGCCAAGTTAACCAAGTGTAATTCTAACTAAATGAAGTGGCTTTTCTAGGACATGTAGTATTAGTAGAATGTATTAAAGTAGACCCCAACAAAGTCAGGGTAGTATTAGAATGGGAACCTTTGAGGATTGTGATGGAGATACGGAGTTTTCTAGGTTTAGCTGGGTACTATAAAAGATTTGTGAAAGGATTTTCTATGATTGTAGACTCTATGACTAGATTGATCAGAAAGAATGTGAAATTGAGAGGGATGTAAAATGTCAAAAAAGTTTTGACAAGTTGAAGAAGGTGTTGATAGAAGCTCTTACCCTGATCTAACTTGAGCAGGGTAAGGACTTTGTGGTATATAGTGATGCCTCACTTAATGGATTGGGTTGTGTATTGATGTAGGAAGGAAATATGGTAGCATATGCTTCGAAACAGTTAAAACCACAAGAGAAGAACTACCCTACTTATGTTTTGAAGTTAGCTGCCATTCTTTTTGCTTTGAAAATTTAGAGGCATTACCTGTATGGTGAGAAGTGTTATATCTACATAGAGCACAAAAGTTTAAAATAGCTCATTACTTGTAATGCTTGTGCACCGAGACATTGGGAACATTGCCCGAGACCCAAAAAGGTACTCGGCATGTTGGGTTATTGGCATGAATCTTAAGATAGGGCACATTACCCAATAAACTTTAAAGGCTTCTAAAAGGATGAAAATGGTCTTAATTAAAAATTTAGTAGAACCAATAAATTAAATTAGGCCATAAGCTAGTGGGCCGCAGGCCTAAATTGAGTTGATCGGGAATGACTCGGGATGAGTCGGATGGACGTAAAAATATCACACCCTGAAGGTTAAAAATTATAACGAATCTAACGGCGAAGGAATTTTAATTTTTCAAGGTCATTCAAAAATTTTTTTAGGACTTTGGTAGAACTGCAATTTCCCCAAAATCATGCTAGCATAGTTCTCTAAGGAATTAGGCCATGAAACTTGATGTGCCTAGAATTAAAGGTAGATAGGGATTTTCGAAACAAACCTGATGATTTTTGGAGGTTTGAGCAACTGTATAAAAATTCTCAAAGTTTTGCTGCAAACTAAATGGCCGTAAAATGCCAAAATTTTGATTTGCCTACTTCTCAATGGATTTTTGTGGTGAAATTTTATGGGCACCTAGTTGGGACTAAATAAGGGTTTAAGAACAAACGGTGCAATTTTTTTATGATCGTGTTATTTTTAAAAATTCCCTAAAATTGGCAACACCTATTACTAAGAAATCGAGTTTTGGGATGCTTGGGGGCTGCATGTCATAACCCAAAGCATCTTGACACTCACTCGATAGGTGGAAAAATCATGGCTATCTTGATAGACACCTGCCTACCTATTTCCTCCTCCACCCACTTCATTTTTGAATTTTCTTTCTTCATGTGGTCGTCCATGTTGGTCAACCATGTGCCTCTATTTTTGGCTATTCCAGCCATTTGCTCTCCTTAACATTATCACCAAAGACACGTCTAAAGGTTTAAGAAGGGATATTTTCATTTTAGAGGACATAATATAGTGAAGAATGTAGAAAATTCTTAGAGATTGGAAGCGCAAGCACCAATATAAGGCAGCAAAATTGCTTTAAGAGTGAGTGTTTATTTTTCTTCTTTTCTTGCATTAAGATTTATGGAATTCTATCTTAAGATTTCCCCTATCTTTGGAATTTTGCTTGAGGGCCATATGAACATGAAGAAGGCTTCCTTGGTGGATGCATGAGGGGAGGAATAAGCTGGTGTTAGAAGCAAGGAAAGTGAGAGTTACAAAGATCTTAAAGATTGCTAGAATTTTATAGAAAAGGGAAAGGTATGTGAATTAAAATAATTAATCACATGTCCTCTTCTTTTTCTTCAATAGAAAATGTTGTAATTGAGTGGCTTGGAATTTCTACCTAAATTGTATGTGCTTAAGATTAGCTTGGATGTGTTGTTGTGATGTGTGCGTGTGCATGTGCGTGAAATTATCAATTTCCAATAGGTGTTAGCCCTCTTTAGTGTTAGAATTAAGTAATTGTAGAGTGAATTAATAAATTATAGTAGCAATTGTGAGTATGTAGCTGGTGGCATGAAATTCCTATTTGAATTTAGAAAGAAAGACAATGTGAATTTAGTGTGTTAGATGTGTGTATGTATGGGTAGGAAGGGTAGTAGGATCGAACGTTACTTCATTATGAATGTGTGTATGTTGTGTTGAGAGACTGAGTATATGGATAAGGAATGTTAGGTTTGAGGTAGCATGAAAGGGGTGGGTGTGAATTTTATTGGGTTGATACCAACTTCCCTCACGATGACACAGTGAATGTGTGGTTAAGGTGTATATGCTATGTGATGTGTAATATTGAGAATAGTCATACAAGTAGGCAATAGAGTAATGCATAGAATGAGTGGGGTAAGTGTATGGTAGCATGGTGAACATAAAAGCGTTTAAATAATCATAGACTAGAACCACTTGTGAAGGAGGCCATGTATAGCCAAGGCATATAGGAATGGTGCAATGAAATAAAATATCTATGTCTTAATTAAATTGATAAAAATGTGATATATATATGAGGCAAATTAGTGACAATGTATGTAAAAGGTTATTAAATTAATATGGCCAAAATGCAAATGTATATTTATTGTTACCAACCTAATTAGCTGAGAGACTTGGCATATAAAAATTAATCATAAAACAAATAATGTGGAGTGGTATGTGTAGGGGAAAAGAGTGATTAAAAGCTACTAAAGGTTCGCCATGACATGGATGAAATCATTTAGGCATGAAAATGGTATATCATAAAAGAGTTTTAATTATATATTATGAAGGTAATGAAATGTCATACATATGGGAATAAAATGGCATGCAAATAGATAATACAAAAGAAAATAATGGTCTTGAACAAGAGATGATAAAATGTAATGGAAATATCTTGAGAAAAATAGGAAAAATGTTCACTTGGGGTTGATGAATATAATTAGGCCAAGAGACCTTGCTTGGGGACATTAATGTGATATACATAATGAATTGAATTTTAAGATATGAGAGTTATGTAATTAAAATAATAGTAGCTAGATTTCATTAAAGTAACTAAGTGACTTCGGTGTGAAACTAAAATGACATGAAATGTTAAATGTGAAATGGTACACATAACCTTGTGACAAAATAAGGATACATGTGTGAGATACATTGGCATGAAAGTGTAAGTGTGTGTGTGAATGCATTTAGATTATGAATTAAAGTTTGAATGTATGATTAACATTGAACAAATGAATGATTTATGCAAAAATATAGCCATACCCAAGGGTTATGTTAACTTAAATGTGAGGTACCCTTGAGTAAGTTATACATAAGTGACATAAGCTTGAAAGTTTGAGTTAACAGGTATAAAATGGCCTAAACGACTAAGTATTATTTAAACATAAACATGGATTCACATGTTATACATATTGATGTATAATAATAGACCTTGATAATTAGTTAGTACTTGGATAAGGACTTGACTAAACTGGCTTAAAAGACAGCCTTACATGAGTATGTAATGAGATATGGTATTGGACCTAGAAATGTGCCTTAAGGGCTATGACTTGTGATTAAATGTAAGGGCAATTATGCCTATGTTTTTAGCCTTGTAAATGGCCTAGTGACTATATGGCTTAGGGCCTATGAACCCTGTGAAAATAATGATGAAAACTGCACTGAAAAATGTTAAGAAATGGACCCAGAATTGGCTATTGAAACTTTGACGAAATAAGCTATAATTGTCCAATTTGACCATTACTTGAATAAAAAATGTCATTAGACAGTAAATGACAATTACTTACGAAATAATTATGAAATCAAATAAGGCATAATGTACCTTAAATATTGGTAATTATAAAACTTAAAATTTATATTGGAATTTTACCCGGTATAGGCTAATTTTGGCCATACCAGACCGGGTTAAAAATGAACTATGAAATAAAATTAGTAACTGACTATTTTTCACTTTTAAATAATATAATAAGTTAATTTGTGAAGGAATGAATATAAATTGAGTTATATGGTCCATTAGTTAGACACCTACTGGATGGGTTGAGTAGTCAACTTAGGGATTTAGCAGCTGCTACACTGTTTGCTTTTTAGACAGGTCTAGTATAGTGGTCAAGGTCCATTTTAGGCCAACTATAATAATCTGTTAGACAAAAAATTATTACACACTTGATGCCATTTACTTTATTATGCTGGTGTAGCGGCGTAGGTCCCGGAGGGCCACTACTTTAGTCTGTTAGACAGACCAGTCTGCTAGGCAGACCAAATTGTGACATCATTAATCTTTAAATAGGGCCGGTACAGTGGCCAAGGTCCCAGAGGGCAAATGTACTAGTCTGTTAGACATACCACACCATGTTATTTGCACCTTCGGCGTTATAGCTTGATCATGCTAGTGCAACGGTCCGGGTCTAAAGTGTGGACCACTGCATAGTTTTATTTCCCTTATTGATCTAGTGTAATAGGTGTAGTCTACCTAGATGGGCCTATTAAATAATTTAAATATTATCCTTAAAGACAATTAATCATTTGAATATCGAAATGAATGAATTAATGGAATTAACATAGTAATCATAATAAAATTATGTGATTGAAGAATAAGAATCCTATTAAATTTCCCAGCAAATGTTACATGATCAATGAGCGATAACATGCTTAAGTTACAATGCAAGTACGTTCAATGAGTTGAGTTTATAAATGGGTTTTAACAAAATGACTTGAATAAAAAGAAAAGCATGTGAGAAGGAAAGGTATACTTATATTGTCTGAGTAACTAAGAATACCATAGTTAATTTCAAATGAATGCTGTATTTTTTTAATTGACTTTGATATGCATGAACTCTATAAGGTGGATTCAAGAATTAAGTTATGTACAAATAATAGTTGCAATTTTAGTAATTGTTAAATGAATGAACCCCGGGGAAATTCAAGGATGGGTGACAAATTGGAAAGTGCACTATTTATTAGAATTCTCCAGAAAGTTGATAAGGGTGCGACAGTCCTCAAAGGGAGTTGAACCTAAGTCAAAGAAAATGGTTGGAATTGATTAAAACTTATGATTATTTGATAGACTACCACTCAGGGAAAGCTAATGTGGTGGTAGATGCTTTGAGTAGGAAGTTTATAGTAACTTTGAAAGCTATGAATGCAAGACTATAGTATATAGGGTAAGATGCTATTCTAGCTTAACTTCAAATTAAACTAGATTTTAGACAACAAATAAAGGAGGCACAGGGTAAGGGTGAACAATTGGTACAGCTGGTGGGTAAGTTAAAGAGGGGAAGGCAATAGAATTTAAACTGAGTGGAGATGGATATTTGTATTACCATGGTAGGTTATGTGTGCCTAGTATAGATGACCTGAAGTTATAGATACTGAAGGAGGCATATGAAGCTCTTTATTCTATGTACCTTAGTAGTATGAAGATGTACTTAGATTTGAAGTCTTAATACTGGTGGTCAAGTATGAAAAGAGATTTAGTAAAGTATGTGGCTAGATGTGTGACATGCCAGCAGGTAAAAACTGAACATCAAGTTCCTTCTAGATTGTTACATCCTATGGCAATACTAGAATAGAAGTGGGAGAAGGCTATAATAGACTTTGTAATGGGGCCGCCTATAACAAGGAATACGTGTGATGCTGCGTGGGTGATTGTTGATAAATAGACTAGGATAGCCCACTGTATTCTTATCAAAATTGATTACTCACTGGAAAACTGCCTAAATTGTACATTGATGAGATAGTCAGACTCCATGGTGTACTCGTAGCTATTATCTTTGATAGGGATCCTCGACTCACTTTTAGTTTTTAGAAGAGACTGCATCAGGCATTAGGCACCATATTGACTTACATTATAGCCTTTCACCCTCAGACAGATGGACAATCAGAAAGGGTGATACAAGTATTAGAAAATATGCTGTGTAGTTATGCCATTGAATTTAAAGGCAGCTGGGACCAATACTAATCCTTAGCTAAATTTGCTAACAATAATAGTTATTAACCCAATTTGGGCATGGCACCTTTTAAAGCACTATATGGTAGAAGATGTAGGACACCTTTGTGCTAGAGTGAAGTTAGGGAAAATAAGATTTTAGGGGTTAACTTGATCAGAGATATAAAAGAGAAAGTTAAGGTTATAAGGGAAAGATTGAAAGCTATAACTAACAGATAGAAGTCTTATGCTGACCCGAAATGGAGGGATATTAAATATGCAGTGGGTGACAAAGTGTTTTTGAAGGTATCTCTATGGAAGAAAGTACTCAGATTTGGGAAAAAGGGAAAGCTGAGTTCCAAATTTAATGGGCCATATGAAATTATAGAAAGAGTGAGACCGCTAGCATATAGACTAGCCTTACCACCTGAACTGCTACAAATTCATAATGTGTTTTAATGTTCAAAAGGTATAGATCAGATCCTTCGTATGTAGTTTTAGTGATAGACATTGAGGTACAACCAGATCTAAGCTACAATAAAGAACTAATATAGATTCTTGCTCAAGAAGTGAAGCAGCTGAGAAATAAAACCATCTCCCTAGTTAAAGTTCTTTAGAAACACCATAATACAGAAGAAACCACATGGGAACTTGAGAAGCAGATGAAAAGTCAATATCCATATTTATTTACTCTAGGTAATTTTAAGGATGAAATTTCTTAAGAGGGGAAGAACTGTAATGGCCATAAGTCAAGGCTCTGTGAACCGTACCTTTGAGGCTCAAAAAGTGTGTTTAAAATGTTGGATCACCTTTATGAGGCTCGAGGTAGGGCGTACTGGTCATGAAATTTTGAGGGGCTTGAAAATGATGAAAAAGACTTAA
>CANXYI011899801.1:0-10529 GCA_948208565.1 Hura crepitans | reverse complement strand
TATATATCTATACATACATATATATCTATACATACATATATGTTTGTATGTATGTATGTATGTATGTATGTATGTATGTATGTATATATATATATATATATATATATATATATATATATATATATGTAATTGGAGCTTTCATACCACCAAATGTGACACCCTTTACCTAAATCGATTGTCGGATCCAAATAAGGAGTGTACAAACAAACATGCAATCCGAACTTACTTAGCCTTTAACTATAACTTAAAAAACCCAAATAAGTTAAACCTTTTAAAAACATGTTTTTGATTTGAATTTGATGTCTTAAAATTCTATTATTTGAAAAATATAAATTCGCTTACATTTAAAAACCATTTTGGGAATCCTCATGTCAAAAGTCCAGCAGCATAACAGCTATACCGAGACACTATCCTAAAATGAATTGTAACTTGAAGAAGAAAATAACACTTTTAAAAATCATCCATCTCATTCCAAACTCAATTTGGTCCTCCTAACCATCTAATAATATGTCAATAGTTCAATCATCCTAGTAATGGAAGATATTTCACACAAGTATAAAATTGCAATATAAAACTTGCTTTAAAAGTTACAAAAATAAATAAATCCTAGATTAGGCCCAATCCATCTCATGTTACATATAAATGGCATTAAAAACTTTATATCACATAATTAATATGCACAAATTAGCAAAATACCAAAAATTTTCTTGCTCTTAATCTGCAACAATTATAAGGCTTTGAATTTAATATAGTCCTTTAACTTATGTATCACAAATAAAATAATACACTTAGCAAACTTACTTAGTGGTATAATTAAGGAAATTTAAGTGCTTATTGCACTGATATGTATGTAATGACAATACAATTATAGGTAACTATATACATATATCCATAGATTATAGTTTTAATATATTAGAAATCTTACATATAACTTAACCTTATAAATATGTTTATCAACTTAAACAACATCCATTGACTTTATTAGACCTCAAAATCAACTTTTTTAATGAATTACATCAATTACATGTTTAACTACCTATAATTAAGGAAACATATAACTATACTGGATAATGGGGACACTAGGCCACAAAGGCCATTAGAACCACAAATGGTTAAAATTTAGACCAGAAGGTCATAATCCAAATCCTAAGGACATAATCTAGACTCGAAGGTAATAATGAGGTATTGAAATACCCTAGCAGTTGCTAAACCACTAGTTTACTAATCAACCTATCCAATCTAGGTTGTTAACTATTATGGGCTAATCATTAAATTTCATTTTTCTTGTTTTCACCATATTAAGCAATTTAAATATCTTTTATCGATGGTTAAGCCAATAAATGACCAATTGGGAAACTATAATATTTTATGCTCCAATTATGTTCCATCATGTACATTCATTATATACAAATATGCATATCCTAATATACTTCCATAAAATCATAAACACATGTTACATAACATGACTATATATTACTTAGGACATTAACATGAGTTATGTCCATATTCAATCCCATAATCAACATACTCAAATTTTGTCCAACATTTATAACTATCATCAATTCTTGTCGTTATGCAATTTTGGCCATAAGCCAACAACAATACTTATGCTCATCATAATATTACAAAACATAATGTCATAAAATCATAATTACAACCATCATGTGTGTGACAACTTATTCAACCAATGCACAAAAATATCACTTTTATCATATGTTAACTAACATGCTTATGTAAATTACTTTATGCACATAACCTATAACCACATTTATAAAAATCCATTTTATTAGGCATGCATAACTTAACATACAAACATACACCTAAATCTTAGGCCATTCGGCCATAGCCTCTGTGTATTCACAAAATGTCCATTTGACATAGTGCATGCACCATATCATAATGTCACACTTAACCATCATAATACATGCACATACATTTTATCATGCATCATTAATCATCATAAAACATGCATTCTTAGCCATGCAACCATTTGACCATAATACATGCTCCCACCTAAAATTCATTCTTCCACATCTATCAATATAAAACATATTGATTTCATAATGTATAATCATCACCTATATTAACATTTCAATATATAAGTATTTTACACAACATCACATATGCAAGCCCACTTAAACCATTTGGCCACATCCTTTATCATACATTACACAAGTCATTTTAACATATCTAAAGCATTATAGTCATAATATGCAATTCACCTAACATAAAAATGCATAAATGCTTATTTATGGTCAAATATCACACTTTGATGCACATCACACACACAAACATTTAAACATAATTTCACACACATATATTAAATTTACATAATTACACTTAAAACAAGTTCAAAGCATGACATCAAGCATGTTCACACCTTTTCTTTCCCCTTATAAACTCATTTACTAAAAATTCATATGAAATCAAATTGTCAATTGTGATTGTCAAATATAAACTCATTTTCTCAAATATGTAAAAAATTCATACGCAATCATTTTGTCAAATATAAACTCATTTTGTAAAAATTCATATGAAATCAAATGACCATCAAAAATCAAAAAATGACAACATAGATAAACTCTTGGGCACTTAGGGAACATGGGAAAATAATGAAACTAAAAAAAATTACCCAATCAAAAGAGGTTTACTATTCATAGAGATCTAAAATCATCAAAATCCTTTAATTTATTTTTGCAATCTTTTGCTAGAAATAGTGTCTAGAGGTGATAAAGGGGTTAACATTATGTTTAGATAATTTAGATTGGTGTTATTCAATGGAAAGTGGAGTAAAAATGGAGTGCTTCTCCATTGAATATGGCATCAGCTTACATAGGAAAAAGAAAAAAAGAGGATAGCAAATATTCCTTGGTTGACTATCTTAAACCCATTTGACCCTATTTATATATGTGTGTTATTAGAAAAAAATCAATTTTCTTTTCTTCTTCCTTTTTTGTTTCAAACCTAAAACCCTTTTTCTTTCCTTTAATTAACCCTTAAAAATCCATTTAAACCATACTCTATAGGCCGCTAAAAATCCAAGCTCAAAAACTATGAAAAATTGATTAAAAAGCCACTTAGTAAAAATAGTAAAAATAGTTTTTGATATCCAAAAATTTCCCATTCTGGTGCCAAAAAAAACTACGTGGAATATTTGAGTATCAAGTTATATTAATCCCTGAATTTTTTTACCAAAATTTGAATATTTTACTATTCAGCAAAAACTAAGTCCCTATTCACATGATATTATGGTAAAACTTAATTTTAGTTTTCAAGCATCTAAAGAACTTCATTTTTTCTTTCAATTTTACCAAAATTATGTTATGATTAATACTTCTATTCAATAAGATTAGTGTGACTAAGCCATTGAAAACACTATTCACATCCTAGGAAGTACTATTTATAACATCGAGATTTTTCAAGCATTACATTGAAAGCTTAAGAAAATCTAGATTGTCCAAAAGATATTACCAATATGTTTCATTAAAACTACAAAACCCTCAATTTATTCACTAACATGAATGGGTTGCAAAAATAACTTGACACATGTATGATGTAATGCTCAAGAATCCCGATTTCATGAATAGTACTTCCCAAGGCATAAATAGTATTTCCCATGTAATAAAGTCACACTGAGGTGGTCGAGGGGGAGTACTGGTCATAAAATTGAGATGGGAAAAATAATTATGAAAATGAAATAATTAGTACTTATCACTGGACTAATAAAATTTTTCATGTAAAGAGCTAGTGAATAATGACTTAAGTTTTCATCGAGCCAAGAAATGGATGGGATGTGCCCAGATTGACCTAGAAATAGCATGAAATGAAGGTAAAAAATTCCAATGATTTTAACAATGGTGAAATTAGAATTTTCTAAGGTCGATTGCTATTTTATCTGATTTCTTAAATACGTGAGTAAATAGTAACTAAAGTTTCCCTTGTCTTTTGGATATGAGATTTTAGGGGTCCTTTATTTGAGGATTTGGTAATTTTTAAAATTGAAAGAAATAATTTTAAAGCCCTTCAACATTTGATTTGTATTTTTTAATATTAAAACTTAAATAAAATTAATTTGGACTATAGGATCAACATGTGGCACGATTTGGGCCATCCAACCTCTTAATATAAATGTGTTGACATGTGTAGGTGTGTGCACATGTGTGAAGCTGTCTTCTCCCCCTAATTTCCCTAAGAAGCTGATGCTATTATTCCCATAGCTCTCTTTTTTTCTTTATTTTACCCTAAAATCTAAGTGGTTTCATCTAATTAATCCTCATGTCTTGTCATCCATAGTCACTTGAACATGAATATATAAATACAAAGCCAAGGGATTACTTATTTAGAGAGATTTCAACACATCATGAATAGCGCTCACTTTTATGTGTAAGTGTTTTTTTTCAAGTTTTCTTATTTTTATTAGGTAGTAAATGAGATGTAGATAATGTCTATGTAAATAGATTTCAGTTTATGTATATGTAGATTTTTGTATAATTTTTCTAAACATAAAAGCTATTATATTTGTAGCGAAAGAGAATGAATTAGTAGAGGAAGGGAAAGACAAGGATTGAGACACTTCTTTAAAGTGCTCTAGAGTTTACTATAAGTGAATTTGATGAAAAATGCATTGTGTGTTGTATGTGTGTATAGAAATGTTGGTTTATATGCATATAATTGTGTATATGTGTGGTGAATGTGTGTATTAGATGAGGCATTGAAAATAAACATAAATACATGAAGAAATAATTGAAAAATAATGTGTATATGTATAAGTGTGAAGTGGCTGAATGATGTAGGCATGCTTTATATCTATATGCATATGTTATTACGAGTATATGAAATCCACTTGTATTGATTATTTAGAGATAAACATGGGAAACATAGAAAACTAAGGTAAATTAAGGTATATGTGCATTTAAACATGATAGAGCAATGACATGTATGGAGGTTAAATCTTTTATGTGTATACATGAGCTAAATTAAGGTTAAGCCCTCAATGAGTTGAATATGTGAGGAAATTGTGCATGGCATAATAAATTAACAATAATTAGAATGCATGTACACATTAGTAATGAAATTGTATGGTAAAGTAAAGGGACAATGTACTAACTATTTCACACACTTGAGTGTAAAAATGTACGAAACTGTAATAAGGTTAGTAAGACCTATTATTGTGATATATCATGGGATAATAGTATGAGGAGAGTATTAAAATGAAATATTGATGAGACATATCTTGGAATGGCTAGGGTAATGGTTAAGAGAAATATGTGTGTATGACCTCGTGCATTATAAAATGAATAATTGAGGAATGAAATTGCAATACCATGAAAATTTGGACAATTATGAATAGTACTATTTCTCGATATGAATAGTATTCTCAATACTCAAGATGGACTGAAGTAATTGGATGAAGTTATTAACTATAAAATAATTTTGGGCAAAGTTTAAGGTCAATTGGAAGTCATTTGAGTGGTTAAAAATGCTAAGAATGTTCTTACAGTAGTGTCTTGAGAATAATGACAAAGGCAAAGTTAAACTATAAATTATTTTCAAAGTTCCTCAAAAAATTCTAAAACTTATACAACCTAATGCTTAAAAATTGTAACAAGCCTAATGGCACTGAAATTAGAATTTTTGGATATCGAGAAGTAATTTTTCAAAATCAAGTAACATTAAAAGTAACGTATTTAATCTATTTTCCTCATTTTTTAAGCTATGATTTTTAAACTGGGAGGCATAATGAAAGTTAATTTATTAAATAAAAATGGCAATTAATTAGGGATTGAAATAGAAAGAAAATTGTGGGAAAACAGGGAGGAAAATCAATTAAAATAATTTAATTTTAAATTATAAAATAGGTCAAATTTTCTAAAAAAGACAACAACACCCATTTCTTCCCTCTCTTCTACAAAGCTAACGGCTTAGTGGTCTTCCCTCCACCATTTTTCTCTTTTCCATCCTCTGTTAAAGCCTAATATCCTCCACTAAATCACTTTTAAGGAGGCTCCACACCTTTAAACAACCCTAGGAAATGAAATATCTAAAAGAAAATACCAAGATTTCCCTATTTTTCAATCTCATGAATAGTGACACACTTTACTTCAGCTATGATTTTTTTACTTTAGTTATTTTTCCTAGGTACTAATAGTGCCCAAGAGAGGTTCTATGATTTTAGATTTATTTTTAAAGCATTAATTGATTTATTACAAATTTTGAAAGAAATTTTTGATTTATATTAGGGGTTTCCGAACTGAACCATGATAAGGCAAATCGAAGCTATAAATGGGCCTCAGGGTTCCTCTTTGACTACCATAATATGTGTAATCAAAGTAAAATGTGTAATTTTTGAATAAAAATTAAATTTCCATAATGTTCCTATTATGTCATAAATGCTCATAATTGTGTTATGCCATGAATTTGATGCATTTAATTGGTTATATGACTTGTATAATTTATTTCTATGTGTTTGGAATGATAAGAACTGATTGTGATGAAATGGATGTGTAAAATTTTCTTAATGTATCATATTATGCCTAATATGGAGCAATAATGGGGTGAAATGGCTAAGTGTAATAATTGAGTCTAATTAGATATAAATTGGAGTATATTGATATATTTGACATATTTATGAGTGAATGGAAGCAAAAGAATGCTTTTGAAATGACAAATGCTCAAATTGAGCTTAGTTAGTCAAAATGGGCATAATATGGAAAATACCCTTAAATTGTGCACATATGGTCTCCACTGAAGTTTTTAGGCATGTCTATAGTGCTTTCCATTATTTAAATTAATTAAGTTCATTTGAGACCATTTAAGGTATGTTGGTTGCATGAAATATAATGTCTTATGTAAGTGTGGTTACTTTTACTTAAATTGCTTTAGTAAGTACATAAATGTGCTATATGTGTGTTTATCATGGGAAATGATAGATTGAATGATGGCATTGAGTTTAAATCATGAATTATAATGAAATAAAGGCATTTTAGGTTTTAGGTGAAGTTAATATGATATTTGAGGTCTTATATTACAGATGCCTGTATGGCTTGAAATGCAAACCTTATGTGTGTGATATATGTTCGTGTGAGTCAAATAATGAACAAGGATGTACTTACCTAGTGGCCAAATGGCATGAATGGGCATATAGCTTGTAAGTCTTATGAAATAAACACTAATTGGTTGTATGTAAAGGTTGTAATTAATCCTAATTAGAGTGTTGGCTGAAGGCATTATGAGAGTGAATGTGTAAGGAAATACATGATTTGTGACAAAGTGTGTGTATATATGTTTTCTTCATTGTTATTGATTATAAACATGAATGTTAACATATAAGCAATGAATTCTTGGACAAAATTATATTATGAAATTGAAATAAGCTTAAAAGTGTTATTTAACACTAGTTATGCCATATTATGAGCAAAACTATAAGCAATAAGGCATAAAGTGTCTTAAATAGACTTGTGACCTCAAATGAATGTGTATGTGAATAATACATGTTGGAAAATCATTAATGAAATGAAAATGCTGCTTGGATGTGTGTATGGCACAAATATGGCATAAAGATGCATAAAAATTCTTATAATTGCTAAAATGATATTTTCAATGAAATAAAGCAGTTTTAGTCATTCAATGGCTAAAATAAGTAATTTAAAAGTTATTTAAGCTTACTTAGTGAGGTGAAACAATAATTTAATGATTTTATCCAATGAGATGCAATAACCTAGGAATGGATAAGTTAACCGGTTAACTAGGGGATGTAATAACTTCTAGCGCACTTTTTATGTCTAGATAATGATCCAAGGATTAACTTTTAGTCTTTCTCATAGATTTATCTTATGTTCTTTAGACCTATTCATTTGCAGCTATCGTAAGATTTTGTAATAGGCCACTACACAATTTTATGTTGGTGCAACCATCAAAAGGTTTCATTGGAGCCACTGCACAACTTTATGCTAGTGCAATAGTCGAATTGTTAAAAATGTAGGCCACTACACATTTCTTGATCTCATTATCCACATGGTTGAGGTTATTTGAAATGGGCTTAATTTAATAAGGCAAACATTTAAATCAACCTAATGTATGCCTTGATAGATAATATGATAGTTAGTGCCTATATGAATTGATAATGGCTAAATTTGATGATTTATTGGTTCAAAAAACTTTGTTGCCATATATGAGTGATATAAATATCATTATGCATAATGTATATCTTTTTACTCATGAATATGGAATATCACTATTGTGCATAAGCATTAAGAAATATATGGGTTGGTTATACACGAAAATAAATTGCTTGTACATATGGTATATTAAAATGTTTAATTATCACATGTTATTTCAATTACACCACTAAGCATTAGCTTAATGCATCATTTGTTCATGATATGTGGGCAAGAAGACTTTTTGATACTCAAGCCTCAGGACATCAAGTATTATCAAGAGAAGGCCTTTCTTTTGGTAAAGATTGTAATGTATTATAGTATGTGATGTATAGGTAGTACTCAAATATTATAAAAGTATATAAATGGGTCTAAATTGCATTTAAAGTTTTTATTTTGGATTTCAAAGTTTGTAAACCTTTATAAGCTATTAAATTATGCATATTATTATATGATATCACTTCTTGAGGTTGAGATATCTTGTGATTGTGTTATGTGTAGTTAAAGTGATCAAAGGATCACATAAAGTTATGAAAGTGTGTGAAAGATATAAAGAAGTGTCTTCTTCTTATGTAGGTTACTATTCAAAATTTGGGATAATGCTTGGTATAGCCGTTATGCTATAGAAATTTTGAAATGTGGTTTTCCAATTTCTGAATATGTAACATTATTTGAAAAACCATATTTTCACACGTAGATGTTTTGATAAAATGTTTCATAACAAGTTTTAATTCAAAAAAAGTGTGTTGGATATCTCGATATGCATGCACACCTTAAAGGATGTTACATTTAGTGGTATAAGAGCTCTAGTTTATTCATCCCTAATAACATATAAGTGCTTTAGATGACTAGAGTCTACATCACATAACTATTAGATGTTAAGAATTATCAAATTGTTTTCTTACCTATATATATGATGAGTGCTTCAGCACAGGGTAATAAGGATGAAGTTGAGAGTTATACTCCAACTACGGTAGCACCCAAGGCTATAATAGTGGGGTCTACATATGTTAGTGTAGTAGGATATGCTCCATCCACAGGATAAGCACTGATAGTGTTCCTACAGGAGAAGCTTATGTTATTAAGGTAAGCTACTATTACTACTCCACCATCACCACTACCACCATAGCCTAATGTACCTTTGGCCCTTCAGATGGCCTATATAGAGAGGGTGAAAAAGATGGGGGCTAAAGATTTCAAAGGAGAAAGCATGATAGAACTTAAAAAGGTAAAATACTAGTTGGACTGCACTAAGAAGATCATGCAATAGATATAGTGACCAAAAGAGAAGGAGATATGTGCCACCTCACTCTAATAAGAAGAGGCATCCAAGTGGTGAGAGGACCTCATTGAGTACAAGGCAGAAGACCAAGTTTAATGGGAGTCCTTATTGGCTAACTTTCATAAGAAATATATTATTAAAGACTATCTTGATGATAGAATACATCAATTCATATATCTTAAGAAAGACTAGATAACCATAGAGAAGTATGAGAAGGAGTTTACCATACTTAGTATATATGCTAAAGACAACATCACTATAGAAGTAGACAAGTGCAAAAATTTTGAGAAAGGGCTATATATGGAGATTAAGTCCTCAGTGGTGGAATGAAGGTCAGAGATTGCTCCCAACTGGTATTAGTATGTTAATCTACTGAGGGAGTACAAAAAGAGAAGAAAGAGTTCTACCAAAAGAGGAGATTAGCTAGTTTAAGAGCATCCAGTGATTCTCCAGAATTAGGGAAGAATTACAAGATTTTTTATTTTGGTCCTATCCAGCAATCTCAAAAGTAAAGGCAGTCATAGAAACTAGTACAAAGTAAAAAAAAAAAAAGAGGTCTAAATAGCAGTAGTCTCAAGTTACTAGTACACCAAGATTAGTGGGCAAGAGAAATTCAATCCCTCAGTGTCAAATGTGTTTCAAGTGGCATAAGGGTGAATATTAGAAGAATAGGTTGACTGTGTGCTTTGGTTGTGGATAGTTGGGTCATTTTCTCAAGGATTATCCAATGGTATAGAGTGAGGGACAGAGAGTAGCACCTACACTTATTAAAGGCTAGAAGGGAAATCAAGGAGAGAAAGCTAAATGGGTTAAGAGAGATAGATCAAAGTCTAAACATGAGCATAGAGATTTTGCCTAACAGTATGTCGTTAAAGCTCAAGATGATGTTAATGATCTAGATATCATAGCTGTTACTTTTCTCTTATTAGACTCTTCTATTTTAGCATTCATTGATCTAGGGTCTACACATTCATATGTTTAGACATCACAAGCATAAGACTAGGGGTTAGTTTTAGAACCACTTGATCTAAAGATCACGGTTAGTTACCCTATAAGCCAACATGTGACAGTTGATCGAGTATATAGAGATT
>CANXYI011899753.1:0-13931 GCA_948208565.1 Hura crepitans | reverse complement strand
GTGGTCAGATTCCCTAATGTTTAATTTGCCATAGATGACATAGAGGGGAATGTTAGTGGAAGAAGTCAAGGATATGTTTTGTGTGTGGTTCACCAGATCATTAACATAAGGATTGCCTGAAAAGAGCTAAGAGTAGACATGAATTAGCACCAATTTCTACTTGAGGTTAGAGAGGACACCAAAGTGATAAGAGAGATAGGGCACCAAAAGTTTAAAGGGATAGAGTTGAGTCCAGCACTGATTAGAAAGCACCTACTCAATAGTATGCCATTAGGGTATGAGATGAGGTTGATGAGCTGAATGTTATTGCAGGCATTTTCTATCTCTTTAATTCTCCTATTTTAGCTTTAATTGATATGGGGTTTACACAATCTTATGTTTGCACATCACTAACATAAAAAAGGGGGTTAGAGAAAGAAATATGGACATAAAAATCTTGGTTAGTAATCCTTTAAGACAACATGCCACAGTAAATAAGATTTAAAGAAAGTGTCCTTTGATAGTTCAAGGATACCAATTTTTAGCTAATCTTATTAAATTACTGTTTAATATGTTTGAATTGATACTGGGCAAGGATTGGCTATCCAATTATCAATCTATTATAGATTTCAAGTTGAAGAGATTGACTCTTAAGGATGATGATGGGCTTGAGATTACAATTATGGGTAAGAGGATAGATTTTTTGTCTAATGTTATTGCAATAATGATAGCGAGACATATGTTGAGAAAAGGGTGTCAAGTTTTTATTACTCATGTTTATGATACCAGTGGTGTCAGAGTTCATGGATGTGTTTCCTCACGAGTTGCCTAGTTTACCACCAAAATGGGAACTCGAGTTCCGCATAGAGGTACTACTTGGCATTACAACAATATCCATAACTCTATGCAGAATGGCACTAGTAGAGTTCAAAGAATCAAAAATTTAGTTACAAGAATTGCTTGATAGAGGTGTCATAAAGTCAAGTGTTTCTCTCTAAGGAGCACCTATATTGTTTATGAAGAAAAATGATGGTACTTTATAGTTACGTGCAGAATACAAACTGTTAAACAAGGTGAATATTGAGAATAAATACTTATTGCCATGGATTGATGATCTTTTTAACCAACTCAAAGGCACTAAAGTGTTCTCTAAGACTAATTTGAGGTCTGGATATTATTAGTTGAGAGTAAAGGAGTTTGATATATCAAAGATAGCTTTTTGAATGAGATATGGCTAATATAGTGAAGATAGCTTTTCGAATGAGATATGGCCATTATGAGTTTTTAGTAATGCCATTTGGGCTTACCAATGCTCCTGTAGCTTTTTATAGACTTGATGAATAGAATTTTCAAATAATACCTAGATTAATTTGTGGTTGTCTTTATTCATGACAACTTGGTGTATTCCAAGAATTAAAATAAGCATGAACAAAACCTGAGGATAGTATTATAGATTCTGAGAGAGAAAAAGCTTTGTGCTAAACTCAAAAAGTGTGAATTTTAGCTTAGTGAGGTATATTTTCTTGGACACATAGTTTCTACAGAAGGGATTTAGGTCGATCATAGCAAGATAGAGGAAGTTATAGAGTGGAAACCACCTAGGAATACTATAGAGATTTGAAGTTTTCTTAGGTTGGTTGGTTACTACAGGCAATTTGTTAAGGATTTTTCTCTAATAGCTACACCTATAACACGTCTGTTGCAAAGGATGTTAAGTTTTTTTTAGGATAAAAAATGTCAAGAAAGTTTTAACAAACTTAAGCGAATGTTGATAGAAGCACCTATTCTATTTTTGCCAGTTTTTGGGAAAGATTTCACAAGCTATAATGATGCTTCACATAATAGGTTGGGATATGTTCTAATGCAAAAAGGTAAGGTAGTTGCCTATGCCTTTAGACAATTGAAACCACATGAGAATAACTATCCTACTTATGACTTAGAGCTTATAGCAATAGTGTTTGCCTTAAAGATCTAGAGACACAATCTTTATGAAGAGAAGTGTTACTTGTCTACGGATCCTAAGAGTTTGAAGTAACTTCCCACATAGAAGGAGTTAAATTTAAGGTAGAGATGATAGATGGAGTTGATTAAAGAATATGACTATATAATTGATTATCATCTTGGAAAAGCTAATATTGTGGCTAATGCTTTAAGTAGAAAGTTTTTATCAACCATGAAAGCTTTGAATGTCAAATTGCAGATTGGGCCAGATGGTGTGTTATTGGCCGAAATGCAAGTTAGGCCAAATTTGTTGCAATAAGTAAAAGACAAACATAAATTGATTTTATGAATAATATTTTTATTCCAGGATAAATAGTACTCTCAAGGCTTAGGGTGTACTAAAGTTACTAGATGAAAGTATTAGCTATAAAATAATTTTAGGTAAAGTTTGAAATTAATTGGAGCTTATTTCATTGGTTAAAAACAATAAGATAAATTTTTCTTCAGTGTCATGTGAATAGTGACCAAGGCAAAGCTAAACAAAAAATATTTTTCAAAATTGGTAAAAAATTTCAGAAAACTGTACGACTTGATACTTAAAAATTTCATTGAGCCTAATAGAACTAGAATCGAAATCTTCTAAGGTTAGGAAGTATTTTTTTTTTAATTTTGGGAGGAGAAAAATTGACATTTTAATTCAATTTTCTTTGATTTTTGGACCCCAATTTATATAGTAACTAGATTTCTCTAACTTTTTGAAGTGGAATGACAAAAAAATGAGGAGAAATGAATTTTTAAAGGAATAAAAAATTAATTAATTTTTTTTCCTAAAAATACCATTATATAACTTTGACTTTTGGTCAAAGTTACACAAATTCATCTCCTCTTAATAGCCGAAGGTAAGGGTTCTCCCACTTTTTTCTTTTTTAATTCATGGAATTCAAGTTTAATTCATAACAAAATTAAAGTAAGTGAGTTTATAAGGATTTTTTATTATATACTTAGTGATATTTTTTAGTAAAATGAATAATTTTTCATATTTTTTGGGTTGAGGGGGTAATACCTATTTTTTGATTGCGTAAGATTTTTGAGAAATCAATTTTTTTATCATGTTAAGTAGGTACTTAAGAGTTAAAAAATATGGTCGCTTAAATTTTTTGGGTATTGTATGAATTTTTATGAGTTTTCTAAAATCAATTCGGTAATAGGCAATTGTTGAAATAGAGCGAGAGCATGATAAGGGGAAGGTGAAGGTTTAGATGATCCTCATAGGTATGTGTAATCAACCTAAATATTGCATTTAAGGCATACTTTAATATATACATAATATACATAAACATATATATGTATATATGAATAATTGATATGTAAATGGATAATTTATTTGCATATAATGACTATAGGATATGAAATGTTATGAATGAATAATGTATGAGGGAAAAACATGCGTTAAGAGTGTGTATATATATATATGGCCGAATAGGTTGATTAATTAGGAACATGAATATGGATAGATATAAGTAATACATGCATGAAAAATATGTAAAGATCAAAATAACATAATTACTTTAAAAGAATTTATAAGCCTTAATATAAGCATGAAACTATAGGATGTGCTTATAAATAGATAAATGAACATTTTGATATAAATTATGATTTGATATAGATTTTGAAATATAAGTGTTCTAATAAAAAAGCTGAATTAGCCTAATTATTTCAATGAATTAATATGCTTAAAAGTGAACATGAAATTATGCTATGTGATTACAATTGAGAAAATGGACACTTTGATGCTAAAATGTGCATGAAAACATAATAAGGAAATACGAAACACATGTATGTGATTAAGGCATATGATGTTGTACTTAAATGCCAAAATAAGGGATAAGAGATAATATTTCTAATTTTGTTAAATTGATACAATATTAGTATCAAAATGAATTCTTAAGTTTAAATAATGATGTGAAAGTTATTGAAAACTAAGAACTGCTCGTATGAGTAACAACTTAGAGATGGATAGGTTGACAGGTTAACTAGAGATAGATAGCAGCTACTAGACACTTCAGTGTTGATTTTGGTTATAGGTCCACTCATAGTCTGACCCTAAACCTATATTTGATTGTATAAGATTTCTAGGCAGGTATAACCATCGTCTAGGTTTTACGAGGCAACTGCATGGGTCTATGCTAGTGTAGTAGCCATTTAAGTCCAAAATAAAAACCACTGTACATAATAATCCTATTATCCATAGGTTTTATATTCTCATTAATATGGACAATATAAAAATAATTATATACATTAAATTATTGTAAACTGGAGAAATTATACACTACATAATTTTAACTATTTAAATAATGATTTATGTGTAGAATAAAGTAATATTAATTTTTATGATTAATAAATGATGTATCAATGTACATTGAGAGTAACATATATTTATATGCATAAATTATGAACCTAAGTTGTATATATACATAATAATAAAATTTCGTATGTCATTGTAACGACCCAAAAATCCTGACTCTCATGAATAGTACTTCCTAGGATGAATAGTGCTTCTCGAAACTCAAGTCACACTAAGCATACCAATAAAAATTATTAATTAGAAGAGAATTTTGGGTAAAGTTTAAAGTTAATCTGAAGTCATTCGGATGGGTAAAAACGCTAATTAAGATTTTGTAGTAGTGATTTATGAATAGTGCTGCAGGCAAAATAGAACCGTAAAATAAATAAAAAGTTGCTCAAAATAATCCAAAAATATTACAACCTAATAATCAAATATTTTAAATATCCCAATGGCTTTGGAATCAGAATTTTTTTATTTCGAGAACTATTTTTACCTAGTTTTCGAGACATAAAACACATTCATTTTTTGGGTTATTCTTAGAATTTGAGCTTGAGATTTTGAGAGGATTTAGTGTTTAGATTTATGGCATTTTAGAGATATGAATGGAGGAAAACTGACTTTCCTATCGGTTATAATTATTTTTTGAAGTAAAGAAAAAATTATTTTTCAAAAAGTATACAAAGAGAGAAATTATCTTCCTCCCTCAAATGTACAAAACTTTCCTCTCTCCTCCACCACCTCCATTTCTACCACCCTTCTCTCTCTCTTTCTTTTATGGTTTTTTCCTCCAAGGAGGGACCCATGTTGTGAGGTTATACTCAAAATGACGAACGTTTTAAGATGAGTCCATAGACACTAAAATCATCTAGAACGGTGGAGTATTTTAGGAGAAAAATTGAGAAATAACATTCTCTCTCTCAAGTTTTCTTTTTTGCAAATTTTATTTTTCACAAGTTCCTAGGGTGTTGTAGAGCACATATCTAGGCTTAGAATATTTTTTTGACTTTTAGATTACTTTATATTATTTATTAAAGTTCATACCCTTTTGTATTTGAAGGCGAGACCACAACTTGAGCTTCCTGAGACAAGGAGAAGGCTTAAGCCAACTTCGGGGGTCCCGTACAACTTTGTTGGGTATATGTAATCACTTTAATTTGCTTAAAATTTGCATTAAATGTGTAAATTACTTCATGTACATATTAATAATTAATGGTATTAAATGCATAAAAATGCAATAAATGTTATAATTGAAATGTGAGATTAATGTAATGATAAATACATGATATGAGATAGTTATGAGTGATGGAAATTGTGACAATGTCAAAATTGAGTACTTTAATGCCTTATGCAGAATGAAAATTGATTATGCCATGTTATGTGAAACATGCCTATAAATGCATACGTATGATTATTTTATGATTCACACATGCATAATGGATGTAATGGGTAGTAGAATGCCATGAATTGACTCGATATACACATGTTCAGCATTATGCCAACTTGAACCGCTAAGCATGCTAATGTGCATACAGATGTTCTTATTGATAAAAAGGTATTGTATATACATGAATGTGATGTGCTTACGTGCTAAAAATGGATTTTTCATATATAATGCATATATATGTGTTATATATGCATGAAGAAGCAATGTATAATCATTTGGGTATTAATATTAGAAATTACCATGAAATGAACGTTTGTATTGATATTTGTGTCTTTATGTGACATATTGAGATGTTGTACATTTGGATGCTGTTACACCTCAAAAATGAATCATACAGTTGTAATGGGCATCAATAGGCCTAAGTTGGCCATGTGTAAATGTTTAAGCCATGTAATGGTGTAATGAGGCAAATGGTGATTTAATGGAATATTATGTTATAAAAGTCAAATTGCTTAATTCGACACATAATGACATGTTTAATAAAGCTTACATATTTAGGCAACTTAGTTTGGATAGGTTAACCGATTAACTAGGATTGTAGCGGCTGCTAGCATAATTTTAGATATGAGACCTACGGGTCATTGATATACGTGCTGACAGGCATGAGAGTCTTTGCGCCTAAGTTGATTATGCATTTGAAGATGTGAGAACTTTTAGGCCTAAGATTATATATCGATGTGCATGAGAGCCTTCGGGCCTATAATTTACATACCTATAAGGTATGAGAGTGTTCAGGCCTAAGTGTTATACATTAGTAGATGTGAGAGCCTTTGGGCCTAAGTTATGCATCTACAGAAGTGGAGAGCCTTCGGGCCTAAGTATACGCATCTACGAATGTGGAGAACCTTTGGGCCTAAGTTATTTTATTATCCAATCTTGGTTAGTTGTCTTATGGATATGGGCATTGGTTAAACAATTAAAAAGGCTTAAAAATGCAAAAAATGAGATTATATGTTAAATGGCATTAATATGTGATATGCAAACATAATGAGGCCTAATGACTCAAAAATGGCCTTAAGGTGTCTAAAAGTGTTTACTATCATTTGTATGACTATTATTGGTGATTATATGTGAATACAACTCAAAATATTAAAATGGACAGTTATGAGTTCTTTGCAGTATATGAGTTCAGTGTGGCATATTATAAGCTATTATGAGATGGTATGATATTTATTATGCCTTATGGTTTACAAATGATTATTATATGATATTTGTGATTTTTGGCATATTTGGTGCTTAAAGATCATAACTTTATGTATGTAATGTATTATGTCAATTAAATGGTGATTATTTGATGTTTATATAATGCTTTGGTAATTGTGATATCAAATGCATTATTCATGCTTGAAATGTGCATGTTTGCATATAAGACTTCAAATATGCATGAATGTGATCCTAAAACAAAAAATGACTTATGTTGCATATAAATCACTGAAAATGTATATTTGTGATTTTAAATCCGATAACGACTTGTGTACATATAGGCATATTAAGATTATCCTTTTTACAAGTTAAAATGATTAAGCCACTAGGCGAAAGCTTAGCACATTGCTTATTTGTGATGTATAGGTAATAATGTAGTGGATTTGAGCTAAAGCTTCTGTTTTTAAGAAACATGAAGATAACCCCTAAGTGGGTATTTTTGTATTCCTTTTGTAATAGTAATGACAATGTAAATCTAATTTATAAATAGTTAGTGTGCTCTTAGGATCTCAAAAGGACTGGATCTAATCCATATTTTACAGCTCGTTTTTGTATTAAATATTTCAACTGTGGATTATTCTTTCTGTTTCTCGTATGTTGTGTGATAATTATTAAGTTTACATATGAGATTGTTGATTGTAGAGAGCTTAAGGCTTGTTGTCTTATTATTGAGTTTAAAAGGTCAAATGGACTTATTGGAGTTAGAGATGATATTTTTAAGTATATAGAAATGTTTTTAAGAAGGTAAAAATTTAGAAAAGTGTCTCAGTACAGCCGTTATGCTACTGGATTTTTGACATGATGACCCTAATGTTTACCTTAGTTTACATGCCAAAAGGGTTTTTAATGTTTTATTTTATATTTGAGTCAAGAAATGTTTTCTTATATAAAATTTTTAAATTTTAAGTGATTTTGGATAACAGAATTAGATATCATTTTGTGTGCGTGCATCCCTCTTTCAGGTCCATTTTACGGATTCGGCAAAGGACACCACAAAAGTGGTATCAGAGCATCCAGTTAGGGTTTCCTTTGGAATAATGGGTTACACAAGACCACTTTAGGAGTTAAAGTACATTTTTATCAAATACTATTACATAATTGGCTCATAATCCATTTCTCTAGCCTTAAGGTGCAAGACATGAGTAGTAGCCCTATACCTACTAAGGAAGAAGGGGTAGAAAGTCATACTCCTTTAGCCTTTGAACAAAGGGATGCACAACCCAAGTATGTGACCCCTAGTGACACTGGACATGTTATTTCTAGATAGTAAGGTCCACCTGTGTGGTTGCAGATGATGTTAGAGTCTGTTAGGCTAGCGATAGTGGCTGTTACGATAGCTGCTACTGCGATTGCTAATGCATAAGTTGTTCTACCTCTAGTGCCATAAGAATAGCTGGCAATTTAGAGGACTTATATAGAAAGATTAAGAATGGGGCTGAATTCTTTAAGGGGGGGGGGGAAGAATCAGATGAGACCAGTAGAGCTTAGTACTATTTGGATCAGATAGTCTATATTATGCAGCAGTTGAGATGCCCACAGGATGATTATACGACATATGCCACCTTAATGCTATCTAAAGAAGCATTGAAATGGTGGGAAGTGATCATAAAGTACAAGGTAGCTACAAATATCACCTGGGATTTTTTTTTGAAGGAATGCAAGGAAAAGTATGTCACTGAGCATTAACTAGACTTGAAGTACTAGGAATTCATAGTTCTCAGGCAAAGACATAGGATGATCTTTAAGTATGAGAAGGAGTTTGCTTACTTGAGCCAGTATGTAAAGGTAGTGATTGCCATAGAAGAGGACCATTGTAAGATGTTCGAGAAAGGTTAAACTCAAATGTCATGCAACAAATTGCTCCTATGAAGATCTGAGGCTTTATAGCTTTAGTAGTAGCATATCACTCTACAGAGATGGTGAATGAGATAAAACAGAAGTGAGATAGCTTCAAGAAGAGATCACATGGTCAAGGTAGTTCTGGATATGCATCTAATAAAAAGCATATTAGTGGTCAGGCTAGGCATTATTAGGGCAAGTAGTCAGATTTATCATAAAGGTTAGGATATGGTTCTAGATCATAGACCCAAGCACATATATAGATTTTAAGTGCTTTTAGATCTATTGTGGGTAGTGCTATGACACATGCATGTGAGACCTGCCATAGGAGACATCTTAAGGTATATTGGAGGCTCATACTAGGATCTTGGTGGGGTTATGGCTCTAGAGATCATTTTTAGAAAAATTGATAGATGAAGCCTTATGTTTCTTCATAGAAGCAGGATATGAGAGATTCAGGAAGCAGAGTTGGGGTAAGTCAGAAAGATAAGATAGAGAGTAAAGCTCCAGTAAAGCAGTATGCTATAGAGCTAGAGAAGTGATAGAGGCTACTGATGTTATTATGGGTACATTTCATATCTTTGATTTACCTGCTTTAGCATAGATAGACCCGGGGTTAACACATTCTTATATCTATACTGCATGGGTTTTAGATCGGGGGTTAGTGTCTGATGACCTTAGCTTTGACATGATGGTTAGCAATCCTAGAGGACAACATTTTATAGTGAGCAAAGTATATAGAGACTATCTATTGTCATTACAAGGACATGTTTTCTTTATAGATCTTATTGAATTGCCATTCAATGAGTTTGATCTTATCTTAAGCATGGTTTGGTTATCTAAGTATCATGCCATGATGGATTGCAAGAAGAAGAGGAACATGTTACAAGCTAATAACGAGTCAAAAGTGATAGTGTTAAGTGAAAGATTGGATTATGTTACAAATGTAGTATCAGCCATGGTAGCTAGAATGATGATGTAGAAGGGTTGTAAAGCCTATCTTACTTATATGGTTGACACCACAAGGGAAATAATAGAAGTTAGTCAAATTCCTATTGTAGCTGAGTTTAAGGATGTTTTCCTAAATGAGTTACATGGTTTGCCACTAGAGTAGGAGTTAGAATTAGGGATTAAGGTGATGCTAGGCACAATGCCTATTTCCATAGCTCTGTATAGAATGGCTTATGTAGAGCTGAAAGAATTGAAGACATAGTTGCAAGAGCTTTTAGACAAGGGTTACATCAGACCAAGTGTTTTGATATAGGGAGCACTAGTTTTATTTGTCAAGAAAAAGGTTGGTTCTTTGAGACATTACATGGATTACAAATAGTTGAACAAAGTCACCATCAAGAACAAATATCCTTTACCACGGATCAATGATCTTTTTGATCAGCTTAGAAGTGGTAGGTGTCTTCTATAAGATTGATCTTAGATCTGGATATTATCAATTTAGAGTTAAAAATGTAGACAAACATAAGATAGCTTTTAGTATTAGATATAGTCACTATAAGTTCCTAGTAATGCCTTTAGGGTTAACAAATACACTGGTAGCATTCATAAACATCATGAATAGGATCTTTAGGCCATTTCTAGATCAATTTGTGGTGGTCTTCATAGATGAAATTTTTATGCATTCCAAGAATAAAGAAGAGTATGAGAAACATCTATGAATGGCTTTATAAATTTTAAGGGATGAAAAACTCTATGTCAAACTTAGAAAGTGTGAGTTTTGGCTAGAAGAAGTAGCATTTTTGGGACATATACCATCAGCCGAGGGTATAAGGGTTGATTCTAATAAGATTTAGGTAGCGATGGAATGGAAACTACCAAGGAACACGACTAAGATTAAAAGTTTCTTAGGGTTATCTAGTTATTACAGAAGGTTTGTTGAGGGGTTTTCCTTGATTACAGCCCTTGTGACATGTCTTTTGATGATAGATGTGAAGTTTGTATAGATAGCAAGTGTCAAGAGAGTTTTAACAAACTCAAAAGTAACTTAATAGAGGCTCCAATTTTATTTCAGCTAGTGTCAGGGATAGAGTTCACCATATACAGTGATGCTTCATTGAATGGGTTGGGTTGTGTACTCATGCAGGATGGCAAGGTTGTTGCCTATGCTTCATGACAGTTAAAACCTCATTAGAAAAACTACCCAACATATAACTTAGAGCTTATAGCCATTATATTTGCTTTAAAGATATGGAGTAACTAATTATATGGAGAAAAGTGCTATGTTTTCACCAACCATAAGAGTATGAAGTATCTACCGATGCAAAAGCAATTAAACTTAAGACAAAGGAGATGGATGGAGTTAATCAAGGATTATGATTGCCTTATTGACTACCATCCTAGAAAACTAATAAGGTTATGGATGCCTTCAGTAGAAAGCTTATGTCAGCTTTAAAGGTAATGTATGTTAGTTTGAGGTTGCAAAATGATGGTAGTTTGTTAGTTGAGTTGCAAGTTAAGCAGAGTTTGATACAGACAGTGAAGGATTCATAGAAAGATGACCATAAGCTTTAGAGCATCATAAGTATGATTTAAGAGGGGAAGTCTGCCAAGATTGTGACTAAGGAAGAAAGTTATTTGTACTATCATGATCACCTATGTATGCTAGAGAAAGAGGACTTAAGATAGTAGTTTGTAAAAGAAGTGTATAATATGCTATATGTGATGTATCTTGGTAGTATAAAGATTTACCAATATTTGAAAATGGCCTATTGGTGGCCAAGCAAGAAGAGAGACATAGCTGATTATGTGACTAGATGCCTTACTTGTCAGTAGGTAAAGGCTGAGCACTAGGTTTTTTCTGGTTTGCTTCATCCTATTGCAATACCAGAATGGAAGTGGGATCAAATCACCATGGACTTTGTGATTAGACTACTGATAACCAGGAATAAGAATGATTTTGTTCAGGTAGTGGTTGACAAATTGACCAAGTCTACTCATTTCATTCTAGTGAGAAAGGATTACTCTATAGAGAGATTGGCAGAACTGTACATTGATGAGATAATTAGGCTTTATGGAGTGCCTTTATCCATCATTTTACATCAAGATTTTAGAGGAAATTCCAGAATGCTTTACGGACTAGGCTAAGTTTCACCACAACTTTTCATCCATAGATGGATGGTCAATTAGAAAGGATCATTTAGATTCTTAAAGATATGCCTTAAGCATGTACCATAGAGCTTAAAGGCAGTTGGGATAGATATTTATCATTGGTGAAATTCGCTTACAACAATAGTTTCCACGTGAGTCTAGGTATGGCTCCTTATGAGGTGTTATATGGGAGACGATATAAAACTCCCTTATGTTAGATCAAATTGAGTGAGCACAAGCTTATAGAACCAGATTTTGTCAAGGATGTTAAAGAAAAGGTGAAGATCATTAGAGAAAGACTAAAGGCTACTTTAGATAGATAGAAATCCTATACAGATTTAAAGAGAAGAGATATCAGGTATAAAGTTGGCAGTAAAGTTTTTCTTAATCTATCTCCTTGAGAAAAGGTGTTGAGATTCGATAAGAAAGGGAAGTTGAGTCCGAGGTTCATTGGCCCATACAAGATCATAGAATGTGCGGGTCTATTGGCCTATAGACTAGCTTTACCTCCAAAATTATAGTAAATTCATGATGTGTTCCATGTTTTGATGCTGAGAAGATATAGATTGGACCCTTCACATGTTTTGATAGCTAATGAAGTGGAGATAAGATCGGATTTGTCATATAAAGAAGAACCTATTGGTATCCTAGCTAAAGAGATCAAGGAATTGCAGAACAAGATTGAGCTGTTAGTGAAAGTCTTATGGCAACATCATGGCATGGAAGAGGCTAATTAGGAAAGTGAGGCTTAGATATAGGAACAATATCCATATTTGTTTAAACCAAGTATGTCAAGGATGACATCTTTTCTAAGAGGGGAAGAAATATAATAACCAGAAAATCTCAGTGAATAGTACTTCCTAAGATGAATAGTGCTTCCCAAAACTGACGTCACACTAAACATACCAATGAGAAGAATTAATTACAAGAAAATTTTGGGCAAAGTTTGAAGCCAATCTGAAGTTGTTTGAAAGGTTAAAAGCACTAATTAAGATTTTATGGTAGTGTCTTGTAAACAATGCCGTATGCAAAGCTGAACCATAAAATAAATACAAAATTCCTCAAAATAATCCAAAAATATTACAACCTAATAATCAAAATATTCTGAAAAGTCCAATGGCTTTAGAATCAAAATTTTTTGAGTTTGGGAACTATTTTTTCCCAATTTTAGAGACATAAAATACTTTAACTTTTTCGGCTATTGTATGATTTGGGCTCGAGATTTTGAGAGGATTTAGGGTTTGGATTTATGGAATTTTTGAGATAGGAATGGAGGAAAACTAGCTTTCCTATCAGCTATAACAATTTTCAAAGCAAAGAAAAAATTATTATTCAAAGAGCATACGAAGGGAGAAATTATCTTCCTCTCTCACATACACAAAACTTTCCTCCTCTCCTCTTCCACCTCCATTTCTACCACCCTTCTCTCTTTTTTTATCTTCTGGTTTCTTCCTCCATGGTGGGACCCACATTGCAAGGTTATACCCAAAATAATGAGCATTTCGAGATGAGTTTATGGATACTAAAATCATCTAGAATGGTGGAGTATTTTGGGAGAAAATTGAGAAGAAAACTGAGGGAATGCTAACCTTCTCTCTCTCTAATTTCTTTTTGCAAGTTTTATTTTTCATGGGTACCTAGGGTATTGTAAAGCATATATCTAGGTTGGAAATATTTTTTCAACTTCTAGATTATTTTATATTATTATATAAAGCTTGTACCCTTTTGTATTCATAGGAGAGATAACAACTCAAGCCTCCCGAAGCAAGGAGAAAGGTTAAGCTGACTTTAGGGGTCCCATATGACTTTGTTAGTTATGTGTAATCACTTTAATTTGCTTAAAATTTACAATAAATGTGTAAATTACTTTATGTAAATATTGATAATTAATGGTATTAAATGCATAAAAATGCAATAAAATGTTATAATTGAAATGTATGATTAATGTAATGATAAATGCATGATATGAGATGGCTATGAGTGATGGAAGTTGTGAGAATGTTGAAATTGAGTTCTTTAATTCCTTATGTGGAATGAAAACTAATTATGCGACATTATATGCCGCATGCCTAGAAATAC
>CANXYI011899718.1:0-15170 GCA_948208565.1 Hura crepitans | reverse complement strand
ACCATTCTTTTCCATTTTTTCTGCCATTTCTTCCTTAGCCCTAACTTGTTCTATCTTACCCTTTTTGAGATCCTCATTAAATGATCCACCCTAGAAATTCTTGCTCTCTCTAAGCTTATTATCACTCTCACTCTCTTGAAAGTTAGTTAGACCCATTCACTAATCTCTAAGTCGAATCCATAGATGTCCCTTATAATGTGTTCTTCAGATAATCCTAACTTGAGAAGGTAAGAATTTTAATGCTTAAGAAGTGGATTCAAACTAGCTTTTAGATCTAGTATTGGTTTAGAATTAATAAGGTTTTGAATAGCTTTTCGAAGAAGTTTACAATTATCAGTGAGGTGGCTTATCCTTTGGTCCCAGGCATAATATTGGTTATGCTTATGATTGGGAGGCAATTGACCATTTAGTGGTTGTGGTGGGAGTGGTTGCAACTTCCTATCTTTAATCAGTTCCTTCAAGCACCAGGATAATGATTTGCCTAAATTTGAATACCTATTTCCATACACTGCATGTACGTTTGCTATCTTGGTAGTTCCTTTAGCATTGTTGTTTGAGAAATTAGGATTGCTTGATCTCTTAAACCCTTTATTTTGATAAGCTACCTCTAAATCAATGGTAATGTCTTTTAGTTGCTCCTAGGTTGTAATGCCCTTAGCTGTACGCCTACTATTCATATACCTATTAGTATTTCTAATGAACATCTTAATCTAATCTATGTCTTTAAGCTTATTCCTCATATTCAATATCTTAGCCCTCTACCTTTCTAAATAGTTTCAAAAGGTTTCACTAGGCTTTTGCTTTATGAGCTCTAGATCTTTCAAGGTCACTTGAATATTAGTGTTGTTGAGGTATTGCTTATTGAATGCTTGAGCTAATTCACTTTAGTCTTTCTTGACCCTCTTTTCTTGGTAATGGTACCAATCTAAAGCCTGTCCCATAAGAGACATATTAAACACGCTTATAATCTATCCTTTATATAAATTAGTGGCCTTTATAGCGATTGCATATTGCTTTAGGTGCGTCTTTGGGTTAGTTGTACCATCAAACTTGCTCAAGTTAGGGATTTTGAACTTATAAGGCATAGATTGGTCAGGCCTCAGACTGATATCATATATATCAATATCCTTACCCTTGGTGACTAGTCTAGTCATAGCCTTTATCTTCTCATTCAATTTCTTAATTTAATCATCATCAACTATTTTAGGTGGAGGGAACTTATTGTGGGACTTTTGGACCAATGGAATTTCCTCATCAAAGAGCTAGTCATAATTCTCTCTCACTACCTCTTTGCCTTTATGAGTGGCTAAAGTTTGACCCATTTCCTTTTATACCCTAGACATAACATTGGTGAAAGCTGTCATCATCCTTTTCTCTATCTCACCCATGGCCTCTATTAGCATGGACTTGGTAGTGAACTCGTTAGTAGATATGGTTCCTCTTTTTGGTTGGACTAGTAACAAATCACTGGTTTTACTCAAGCACTTGCCTACTCTCTTCCACTGGGCGATGAACAAGGGATCAATGATGGTTGTCAAAATAATGGGTTAGGAATGACGCATAATCATTATAATGCAAGCTACAAATGATGCATGATATGTATGAGATGCATGTCTATGATGTAATAAGGACAAACACATATAAAAAAACCTTCTAACCTTATTCTCCCACATTTATGGTTAAGCCATTCCTTTCCTAGGTGGGATTACCTAAACATTATCGGGGGATGTATAGGTTCAAAAATAGGCTTTATTAGGCCCAATTTGTCCCTCATATTTAAAGTGCATATAAAAGTAATGGCCTACAACTTTTAAATCTTATTTGATGTAAAATTAGGCTTGGTTCATTCTAGATAAAAGGCCCAATGGACTTGGCCCTACTTTAAATAAGGTTAAATACAATAGGCCTATGTAGCAATCATAATGCTAGTTACAAGTACTTAGGGTCATAAAACCTAAGGGAAGTTACTAAGTTTGACTATATGGGCTCATGGCTTAGTCAAAAAGGCTTTTTGGCTCCTACAAGTGAGGGTCCCTCCTAACGGGTCTTTCAAATCAAGGATAATAGTGATTGGTTAGTTCATCTTTTCATATACCCGAAGGTACGAGGCTTATAAGTGATGGATATGCTAGCAATTCCCTATTTTTAAATGAAAAATGGGTTTATGGTTTGCAACACCATATAGGATAAAAGGGACACAATTTATATAAGATGAAATACATGGGACAAATAAAAATTATAATATTAGAAGGTATATTATTTAAGCACCTTCAAATTTAATTCTCAATCCCTAGTGCAGTCGCCATTATAGATTTTATTATATTTTATCGAGGATGAGAGCAGTTAGTGATCATGCAAGCAAGCATTATAATTAAAGCATTCATGTCACCTTTTCATTTAAAGAAAGTAAATGGCAGTATTTATAGCATACAACAAGCATAAGTGTGTATTGACATTTAGAAATTGGCTCATTCATTAGTGGTTGTTTGACTTGATAATTACCTGTAATTCCATAGAAATTAGCGGTAATTGCCTAACTCCCATCTCTAGGAGATTGGCCTTTGTTAAAATACATTTTTCATTATGACTTTTATTAAAGAAAACTCAAAAATATTTTATTTAGGAAAACACCAATTAATTAGGTAGAAAATCATTTAATGTGATGTTAGGCTTTTGGAGTGTAAAATAAGTTATTATTCTACCTATTACAACCCAGAATAATCAAAAGAATTAAAAGGTACAAAACCAAAATGGAAGAATATATAATAAGTTATTTAGTCCTGTCTTCACATTATTAGGTATGTGCAGATTAGATATGGCTCCTGTGTATGCCTATGCAGACTATTCCATGTAAGGGCTAATATGTTTGTCTAGACCTTCCATTCTACTAGAATGGTCACTTGCATACAACTTAAAGAATATGTTAGAAGTAACATATAATGGTCTGTGAAGACATAAAATAAACTCATAATAATTTATTAGCATACATATGAAGGAGTAGTGATACATGAGAAGAATTATCTTTGGGGAAAACCATAAACTCATTAGTCATAGAGAACACACACGTATATATAAAAAAGGATTAAGGTTACATACACTTGTCCATACGTACTATGGTCCTTATAAGAGGGAGTCCATATGAACTACAAAATAGTATAAATACACATAAGACATGATCATTTATATAAACTACATTCCTCATGAAAGGGAGTCTATACAGACCATTAAGTAATTATAAACAAACACAAAATGTAACCATCTGTACGGGCTATAGTCCTTATGAAAGGGAGTCTATACGGATATATGTTAGTTCTATCACACCAATAATGTTCATATGACAATCATGTGATATAACAATATATAAACATGTCAAACATAGTAGATATAATACACCACACATAAGATATTATTAAAACTATATTGAATATTAGTCTGTACGGATGTTTGATTACACATATATTAATATATTTAGTCCATGCAGATATGATCATACTTCGAGATAAGTTCGTGTAATTAGGTTTAAAATTACAGAATAATCACAATATACCAAGAGTCAAATATACATAATAAAATAGTTTAAAATAATAACCTACTCCTATGATCAATATGGGGATTTCATAAAATTACCTCACTTGTGGTCAATCATGCGAGATCATGGGTTCACATAAAGCAATACAAATGTATGATGTATGTATAGTAAGAGGCCTCAAGCAACAATATAAGAATGTAAGATTTTAGAAAGAATGAAATTTTAGTATGGGCTAAAGTCTATAGTGCAAATCTTATATTGGAGTCCTATCCTGGACTCTTAAACAAAAAGGTTTTAGCTTCTCAAATTGCATCTCCTTTTCTCATACCAAAAAGGGGTATTTATAAGTTTAGGGGAAAGCTCTCCTATCCAAAGGAATTACAATCCTTTTAGGATTGGGAGACAGTCTGAATAAGAAAATCCGGCTTTTAAAAGCTTTTTGTCAACAAGTTTATATGGACTTGGACTATTTAGTCTGTGTAGACCTAAGTTGTGGGTTCTCCCACTAGTCTATAGGCTTTAAGACAAGTTTGTGTTTGTTTGTGCAGATATGAGCTTTGGTTTGTCTAAGCGGACCATAGGCCTTGGGCCAAGTGGAGTCTAGGTGGGCTAGTATAGACCTAATGGCATTATGTGCGAGCAGACCAATGTCGTACTAGTCTGTGTGGACTATGTTCCCAAGTGGCTTGTATTGTTACTTTGAGCCTATCTTTGGTTATCATTATAGGCCCAAAAGAGTATGGCATCTATAATAATGGGAATGAGAGAAAAATAAACATAGGAATGGTAGAAGTAAAAAGCTAGAGATACTAATTAGTCGAAGGATATTAGAAGTCAAGAGAGATCAGAATGAGTTAAAATTCATTAGTCTATACAAGATCGTAGAACATATGAAACCAATGATGGAGTAGTTGACATTACTATTGAAGACATGGAAAATGCATGATATATATGCTTTAAGAATTCAAAATAAGGGGATACAAATTTGAACCTTCTCATGTAAAAAATAATGTGAGATAGTTGGATGAAACTGAGTTAGCTCATTAGAGAAATTCATACAAGTTCTGATAAGAATAATTGAGAAATTAAGATATGAAATAGAATGATGAGTGAGAATATCATGGAAGTAACATTAGATAGAGAAAGTTACCTAAAAAATTTGAGAGTGAAAGAAAGCTGGGTGATAACATTAGTATTACTGACAAAATTTTGAGGATGAAATTTTTCAAGAGGGGAAGAATTGTAATGCTCGTAAACTCTAGGCTTCGAAATAGTGTGGCCCAAGGAATGAATAGTGCCTTTAGAGTATATGGGCCCCACTGAGGTAAATGAAGAGGAACTTTAGCCCCAGACTTGTGATGGGCAAAAAAAATTGATGAAATTTAAATAATTAAAATTTTTAGCAGAACTAATAAATTAACTCTTACAGAGATCTAGTGAATAGTGAATAGTGACTTTACTTGGCATTATGTTAGGACAAGCCTATGATGTGCTTGGAGGGCTTAAAAATAGCATACCCTAAATGTCAAAAATTCCAAAGAATCCAATGGTGAAGGAATTATAATTTTCAAAGGTCATTTGATATTTAACAAAATTTCTTAATTATGTGAGTGAATAGTTAACATAGTTTCCCTTGGAGTTTGGATTGTGATTTTAAGGGTCCCTTACTAGGGTAATTTGTCAATTTTTGGCACTAAAAGCATAATTTTTGGAGACTCCTATGAATTATTGTGCATTTTTGAAATTAAAATGTACATAGGATTAATCCAGGCCATCTAATTGCCTCATGGTGCGATTAGGACCATTCACCATCATAATATAAAGGGTGGTTGGATGTGGAGAAGTCTAGAATAGCCAAATGAGTTCATCTTCCTCCTCAAATCACAAAAAAATGTCCTCCATGGTTCTTTTCTCTCTTCTGTTTCTTGTTTCACTTCTTACCTAAAACACACTGAAACCCTTCAAATATTATATGCAAACTTATCCTCTCGATCTCTAGAACCTAATTCTAGCCTCAATTTCATAAAAGGAAGTGATTTTGAGGGAGAAACGAAGCTTAAAATGTTTAGGGTTTTAAAACCTTAAAATGAATCAGACCCCAAATCGAAAACTGATCATTTTTCTATGTAACTAGACATGCTCTAGATCATAGATATGTCCTCAAATTTGAAATTGGATATCTATATATTTTTCTATGAATTTTTCCAATTTATTGTGTATTATGGAATTTAGAGATTAAGCAAATATATGAGAATTGAGGCAAGGAAAGGTCATAGAATATATCTTAAGGTGATATAGAGCATCACTATAAATGTATTCGATAAAACTTTTGCTCTAAAGTATGAAATGTGTGAATTCCATAATATGTATAATTTAGGGGTTGTATAGATTTAGGGGTTAGGTTAACCCCAAATTGATCACTAGGGTATTCTAGGGTTTAGAGAATGACAATGTAATTGTTAGATTAGAAAACGGATGTAAAAAAATGAATCAAATAAGGAGGTTTGAAATTAGGGAACATAATATGGAATAGGTAAGGACATAATGGTAATTTCTTAAATTATTGTCTAATAGATGTAAATGAAAAATATGTAATTAGATCTCAATTTGGAGTTGTGTAGTTTTTTGTAGAATTTTTCTAAACCTAAAAACTATTATGTTTGTAGTATAATGGTGAAATTGATGGAGGAAAAGGAAATCGAGGAATTCAGAGGTGCTATCAAACTATTATGGAGTTCACTGTAAGTGAATTTAGTGAAATGTGCATTGATTAATCCATGTGTGCATAATTCAAGTGATGAACATGTGTATGAAAGTTATGAAATTATGAGTAAATGTATATAATTGAATATGGAAATTGCATGAATGAACTTAGGTGCTGGATGTGAGTGATAATGTTTAAAGAAATGAATGAGAAAAAAATGAGGATGTGTGGAAATACAAAATAGCTAAATGGTGAACATGGTATGCATATATGTGTGTTTATGTGTGTATGGCATATCCTAGTATGATTGAGTTGATAATGTAAGTGTGGACTTGATTATTATGAGGAATTATTGAAACATTGAATGTATGAGCATTTATATGTAATGGTTGAATGATATCATGAGATGAACATTTGAGTATATGAGATAAGATAAATGTGATAAGTACTTAAATTGAATAAATAATTATAAAAATGAGTTAGATGAATAGATGATGAAAATTGAAGTATATGTACCTTCGATGAAATGGTTGAATGGTAAATAGTAGAACAAAGTAGAAATAATGGGATCCAAAGAGAAGGAATGAATATATAAACTTAAGTATATTCTTGTAATGGTAATGAGAAATAAAAGAGTTAATAAGGGATGAAAATTGATGTTACATGATATAATGGCCAATGACCTAAATTATTAACATGCCAGAATAAGTGATGATCTGAATGAATAATGTATATTGAGTGACTTAATAAATGGGATAAGAACAAATGTACTTAAAGGAGAGTATACAACATAATGATTATATGATAAGGAGATGACTGACCTAACAAGAGAACATGAAAAGTGGTAACAAGTGATTATAATTTAAATAACGAGAATGCATATGAAGATTTTGAATTAAGAGAAGACATTGAAATCTTTCTAAAGAGTCTTGATGACTATGACTATAAATGATGGAGTTTAATGAGATGTGACTGATTAAGAACATGAGAGAGTTAGTATGTGAGACCCAGATGACAGGGCATATATTAATTTTTGAGAATGACAAATGAGATAATTAATGACATTGAGATGAAAATATTAAGGATGAAGATATGATAACCTATTTTGATAAAAGTTGGAATAAATTATGAAATAGAAATGGATAGAACCAAAAATAATAAAGATAAATCAGGAGCAATAGAGAGATATAAGAAAATATAGCCTATATTAGTTAGACACTTACTAGATAGGTTGACTAGTTAACTTGGGAATTAGTAGCTATTAAGACACTTCAGTGTCATAAGATACTAGTCCGTGAGGACTATTGCATTTATGATTCTGTGGGTATAGCCACCTTAAGGTCCATGAAGGGCCACTACACAATTTATGAGATTTGATGGTAGGTGTAGATGCCTAAAGGTCTATAAAGGGCCATTGCACACTTTGAGATTTGAGGACAAACTACAGCCATCAAGGTCCAAAATGTGGGCTACTATATAGCTTATAAGATGGAGTGCAGCCATCAATGTTCGGGATTTGAATCCCTGCACAATTATAATGATTCTGATGAGTTATGACATGATGGAGTCTGTTAGTCAAGGTCTAAAATATGGACCCCCATACATACTATGATCCTGATATCTAGTTTTAAAAGAGATGTCTAGGCCTAAACAATATTAATAATATAACAACAATAAACTGGATTATGATAGAATATAATATGACTGAGACAGATTGATAAAGCTAACTTCTAATTAATAAGAATTTTTAAAGAACTTTCTAATGAATGAAAAAAGTCTATAGATAGATATTAATAGATAGATGGTAACATAATGTAAGCATATAAAAGATAACTCTAAGGATCCTAGATAATAAGGAAGACATAAAATGAATAGTAGTTAAAATATAAGATTAGAAAAAAATTTAACTCATTTTGATACCATAATTATATTATCAAGATAGAGCATACAATGACCTGGAATAAACGGCTATAAAAATTATGGAACTCTTAGGATAATCAAATGATGAAATTCTATAAAGTAACAATTTAAACTATATGTGCAATGCACTTATGTGTGTGCAATACATGTTTCACTAAATTCACGATTGAGTGTGTACTTAGCGTGTCAATTTTTTGATGTATAGATATTAGGTATTAATTAGCAGTACTACTACAGCTAGCAGTGTAGCAGAAGACTTCTTGAGAAGGATATATCTTTGGCACTCCTATGTATAAGGGTAAAGTAAGAGCACTCCTGTATAATAGAGGCAAAGCCTTAAGTGTGACTATGTATGACCTCACATATTGTAATATTATGACTGATTCATAAGATAAACTAGATGGTGAAATGTATGATCTCCGAATGATTATCTGTTTGTGATGATATATTGTGTGATTTGGTACTGTGTGTATCATCATTTGAGATGTTTTTATCTCTATAATGATAATTGGGATAAGGATTGAAAATGATTAAAGGATCCAATGGATCTGGGTGTTTTACTAATAAATGAGACTATTATAAAAGTACCTTTTGGTAGGCTTTATATTTTTGGCTTCTCACCCGTGCAGCCTCTGTGTTGCCAAAATTTATCTAACCTGAGATATTCATTTAAAAATATTATTTCATAAAGTGTTAAATGAAAATAAGTTGGAGTAGTGTAAGGATGGGTGACCCTTAAGAAGTGGCATCTCTTATTCATTCTAACAATAGAAGGAGTAGGAGGTATTGTATTTTGGGTATAGACTAGTTGTTCAAACACTAAGTGATGGTTGGCTATAAGCTTAAGAGAATCACTCTTAAGACCTCTAATAGTGAAAAAGTCACTATAGTTGGAGAAAGATCAAATTTTCTTTCTAATATGATTTTAGCAAGATTGAATTTTTTTTTTATCTAATGTGATCTCAGCTATAATTGCTATGAAGTTAGTGAGGAAAGGGTGTTCAGCATACTTAGTTCATTTTGTTGACACCAAAAAGGTAGAGATACATGTACATGATATACCTATAATGAAATAATACCCAGATGTGTTTCTAGATGATTTACCTAGGATACTACTAGAAAAAGGGTGCAATTCAATATTGATATGGTACTTAGAGCTACACCAGTATCAATAGCACCTTATGGAATGGCACCAACAAAGTTAAAGGAACTAAAGATACAGTTACAAAAACTATTGGATAAAGCCTACACATGCCCAATGTGTCCCTATGGGGTGTATTAGTATTATTTATAAAAAAAGGGATGTAAACATGAGACCGTGTATAGATTATTAATAGTTGCACAAGTAACCTCTCTTTAGGATTAAAAATATATTTGATCAGCTTAAAGGAGCAGGTTTGTTCCTAAAGATTGATCTATGGTTGAGGTATTACCAGTAGAAGGTTAAGGATACAAATATGAACAAGATTACTTTTAAGACAAGATATGGGACTATGAGTTTTTAGTGATGCCTTTTAGACTAACGAATACTCCAACTGCACTTATGAACCTTATAAACCAAGTCTTTTATCTATACTTAGACAAGTTTGTAATGGTACTCATAGATGACATCTTAGTATACTCTAAAGACCAAGATAAGCATGGCAAGAAAGTGAGACTTGTGTTGCAAACTTTGAGAGAGAAATAGTTGTATGCCAATTTTAGTAAGTGTGACTTTTAGATTGTTGAATTAGCATTCTTGGGTCGTATCATTTCTACTAAAGGTATAACGGTTGACTCGAAGAAGATAAAAGTTGTTGTGGACTAGAAGCCACCTAAGAATGCAAGTGAATTCATAAATTTCTCAAGATTGGCAGACAGAAGGTTTCTGAATAGGTTTTATATCATAGCCTCTCTACTAACAAAATTGCTTCAAAAGAATGCCAAGTTTGAGTGGAGTGACAAGTGCTAGAAGAGCTTTAAGAAGCTTAAGATCATGTTGATAAAGGCTCCAATTCTTAGACAACTAGTGTCAAAAAAAAAGAATATATGGTGTATAGTGATGTTTCACATAATGGATTGGGTTGTGTACTAATACAAGATGGATTATACATTGGTACAGGTTAAGCCATATGAAAAGAACTACTTTACCAATTGTTAGATGCATGCCCTAGAGCTTATGTAACAAGGTTATATTCATGTGTTTAAACCTTGTGAATTAATGTAAAAAGCATTTCTCTTTATATCATGGTACTTTTATATATTATTTATAATTATTTGCAATGTCTTAAACAATGTTATAAAGTCCTTAATATAAAATCATAGTATAGAGGAAATCATGCAGTGTTCATGATATGAGATTCTTATTGCATACAAATGTGATATACCTAAATATCCTTTATCATAGTATTAATAAGATGAGACATTATTAATATGAATAGATCAGCACCTGTTATACTTTTTGATTGGATCAAGTAGTAATTCTCACTAGTTGTAAGCATAAAGAAGCTTGCAATTAACATATGGATGCTTACTTGGGAAGTAAGTACATTAGAGACCTATCATGAGATCTTTACATGGATACTTAATTTATGTCAGTGAAAGCATCTCATCATATCAGTGGTGCAACTATCCTTAGAATTTATATCACAAACTATCTTAAATATGCAGTGACATACTTTGACTCCAAAGCTTTTACTTTGAACAAGAAGTATACATGGTAAGGTGTTTAGGTATGGCATGACATATTTGAAGATAGGGTAGTAATTAATAAAAGATTCACCACCCCAAATTATAGTGAGGAGTTTATCTCACAATTCTAATGAGTAATTTTTATTTAGGATTCTTTGTCTAAAGTAAGATACCATATGTGAATGTCATTAACAAAGGGCATTTTTTTTTGGAATAAAGGTGAAATTATCATAATAATATTTCTCAATTTTGATTAGACATACTTAGTTAAGCTTTGAGTTGACATAAATCCATAATCTAAATTGGATGGGATAAAAGATAGTGAAGGGATTTTGTTACACCACAACTTATATGGAAGGGTTAAGTCAAACCACTTGACTTTCCAACACTTAGGTCATCATAATGCATGGTGAGATACATCTCTTGACTTGTACGCAAGTGATATATTAATTAGTAAAGAGATATTAATTCAATAAGATTAAATCTACAAAGCCCTAGTTAGACTAGGACTCTATTTGTAACGCCCATTCATTGAGACTCCATGAATAGTGCCACGGTCTAAGAAGTGTGCCTAGGGTGCGAAGTCACTTACACAAGAACTAAGGCAGTGGCACTAGTCATGAAACTTTAAGGGGCTTTAAACTGATGAAAAACACAAAATTTAAAAATTTAGCAGAACCAATAATTCATTTCGAGTTATAAGCTAGTGATATGTGGGGTTAAACTAAGTTGGGCTAAGAATGACATGGGATGTGCCTGGATGGACCCAAAAATATCATACCCTAAAGCTTAAAAATTCCATTGAGTCTATTGGTGAAAGAATTTTTCAATTTTGAGGTTGTTTGTAAATTCTCATAATTTTTTAGGTTAGCACACAAATCGAGGCAATCTGTAAATTGTATTATTAATGGAATTTGGCTGTGAAAATTTACAAACATGTAGATGGGATTAAATGAGGAATTTTAAAATAAATGGCATAATTTTTTGAAATCCTTATGATTTTTAAGAATTTCTTAAAGTTTTTGTTCAAAGCGAGCCATTTCGAGATGGTTCGGGAGGTCATGGGACCTATCCGTACCATGCCAGCTAGCTTAAGGGCCATGACACATGTCAAAACATGGGGACAAGTAGTAAAATCCACTTACAAAAGGAGAAAATTTTCTTTTCTTCCTCTTGTTGGAATCAACGCCACTTGAAAAGGAATTCCCCATTTTCATCATCTTTTTCAACCTATTACAAAAAAACTCATTTCACCAAAAATCATTCTTATATGTTAAGGTAATTCTAGAAAAATAATCACTGGAAAAGGAGCTCTCATGATTTAATTAAAAATCATCAAATGTCCAAAGGGTAGCAAGCCTTCCAGCAGGCGTGTAAGGTGAGTTTTCATAGGTTTTCCTTGATTTTCTTTGGAAATTTAGGGGTATACTTGAATTTTTTATGAAGCCTAAGACTTAAGGGAATGTGTATGAATGGTTTTTGAGGTGATTCAAGTGAAGAAATGGCTTAAAGAAAGGGAGAAACCTTCCATGAAAGAGGTTGGAAATTGAGGGACTTTAAAAGCTTGAAGTTGTTGGGAAAATCCTTCTCTTGTGATTGAGGTAAGTGAATTCTTGTTTTCACTTCATGCCATCTGAATTTCAGGGCTAGAATATGATTTTAAGTGGGCTATATTGGGTTATATCATAGGGTTTTACATGAATGTTTAAGGAATGTGATGTAAATGGATGTAGTTAAATGGTTGTATGGTAATTGAGTTGTGATTATGTGCATGTTGCTTGCTAGCTGAGAGCATTGGCCTATGTTTATATATGTATTACTTGAGTTAGTACTTAAAAAGTGGTGTATAAGGGTCATGGTATGGGGAAATGGTTGATTAGTGGATATGTAATTGAAGAATGTATATATAGATGTGATTAGACTTGGATAGCATGTATATTAAGTCTATGTTGTATGAAATAATAAAGTGGCATGGAATGGGTAGGATTAATGTATGTATGAATGGGAATTGAGTTATGGCTGAGGCATATGGTATGCTTAGATCACCTTAGTTGGCATCAAAATGTGGATATTAGGGTGTGGAAGTGTTTACACTATATATAGGATTATAAAGGTATGATAAATCTTATGAAAGTGCATGGTTAAGGCCTATATATATCATTATATCCAAGAGTAATGGTAGTAAAAAATGACATGCAAACTTTTGGTAATATGTGTGTAATGAATAAGTGACATAAAGCCTAATGTAATGGACATAATATGGAATAATGAACTTGACATGATTTGAATAAGTGTATGAGATTGGTATGATATAAAATGGACTATTGAATAGGTTTTGATGAATAAACAAATATTTAGTATAAGGGCTTGAAAAGTAGCCTAAAATGAGACTTGAACTTGAACTAGAAAATAACTTGAAAAATGGCTTGTAATATGCCTAAAAGGGGCTACTATGATGTGATTGCATGAAGTGGTATGTATGCCTATTGTTTGGCCTTTTAAGTGGCCTAATTTATGTTGGCTTCAGGCCTATAAACCATGTGAAATTATTGGTGAAAACTGCAATGAAAAAGGATGTGAATTGGCCTTTAAAATGATTATTGCAAGTTAAAGAAATGAACTATAACTGTCTAAAATGGACTATTACTTGAATAAAAAATGTACCTGGACAATAAATGATAGTTAAATGGAAATTTAATATGCAATAAGACTAGGAATAATATGCCTTGAATACTAGTAATTACAGGACTTAAAAATATTATTGAAAATTTAACCGATATTGTCTAATTATGGCTATACTAAATCGGGCTAAAATTTGACTAAGATAAAATTAATATCTATCTATTTTTCATTTAAGAATATTAAAAGAGGTTAATCAATAAAGAAATAAACATAAATTGAGGTTATGGCCCATTAGTTTGACATCCATTAGATGGGTTGATCGGTCAACTTAGGGATTTTGTAGTTGCTTCACTATCTGATTTTTAGGCAAGATTGGTACAACAGTCTAGGTCCATTTTAGGGCCACTGTACTAGTTTGTTAGACAGACAATCATATACTTTTACACACTTGATGCCATTTACATGATTATACTGGTGCAGCAGCGTAGGTCCTGAAGGGCCACTACACTAGTCTATTAGACAGACCAGTCTGCTAGGCAGACTAGATTGTGACATCATTGATCTTTAAATAGGGCCGGTATAATACCCAAAGTCCTAGAGGACCATTGTACTAGTCTATTAGACATATAACATTATGTTATTTGCACCTTGGTGCTATGATTTGATCTACTCGATGTAGCAGTCGGGGTCCAAAATGTGGATCACTGTATTATTTTAGTTCCCTTTAGGTCTAATGTATTAAAGTGTTGTCTATCTAGTTGGGCCTATTAATTTAATGAAATAAATAACACACAACATTGATAATGGTAGATATTATTGAATTTCCCCGATTTTGGCATAATTAATTGAATAAATAACCAGTGCAAATAATAAAGGGTATTTTGGTAATTTTGCATGTATAACATTTATTGACCTAATGATTCAATTATTGGAAGGTTACTATTAATAATGGCCTAAATCCATAATTTACTTGAGTTTTAAATGACTAAATAAATGATAAACTGTGATGTGTAAGTGCAAGGGTATTTTGGTTATTTGGTATAGATAATTTAATTATTGACTTAATAACTTAGAGTAGACAATATTAATCCTATCTATGCATGAATAAACCATATGACATGATTTAAATGCTTAAGTTCACCATTGAGTATATTATATACTCAGCGTACTTATTTTGGTGCGCAGGTAACCAGAATAGAGATATAGCCTCGTAAAGCATGAGCTAGAATTTAGAGGATAGTTGCCAGAAGGTTTATATATTTATATTGTATAGCTTTTGCACTCAATGTACTTAGGTGGGAAAATGGTTTCATGTAGATAAAAGATATGTAATGTATATATGTATATAAATGTAGACTGTGATATTTAATAAGTTAGTTATCGGCTTTTATGAATATATGTTTTTATTCATTTGATGTTATGGGATATGAGCCTGAGGCTCTAATTTATGATTGCTTGATTGTGGCCTGAGGCCTATGTTGATGAACTGATAGACTGATGATATTAGGTTAATATCTGGGGGACTAAAAGGGTCTAGGAGATGTGAAAGGAGTTTATATAAGTGTTTTTACAGGTTTAAAAATTTTTGGATAGTCACCCAGACAACCGTTATACTACCAAATTTAAGTAAGAATAAGAAGTCTATGAATGGCTATTTGTGGTATAAATAAACTTGTATGACCTTAAGTTATGCCTATAAAAAGACAAAACTAATTTTAGAGTTAA
>CANXYI011899579.1:0-11130 GCA_948208565.1 Hura crepitans | reverse complement strand
AACTCGATTTAAGCCTATGACCTGCTAGTGTATGGCCTAAATTAATTTATTGGTTCAGCTAAAAATTTTATTAAGGTGTTTCCACCCTTTTCCAAGCCTATGAAGTTTCTTGGGAAATGTACCCTACCTCAAGATCCGTGCTAGTTACTCGGCACAGCAAGTGCCCTTTTTCGAGTCTTGAACACTGTTCCCGATGCCCTGGTGAACGGGTGTTACAGAATATATCTCTTTGGTGGGTACTGGAATAAAGTTGATTTATGCTTTAAATAAACTCTTTTTAGGTTAGATTTTGACACTTAAAATCTACCCTATGTTGGACTAAAATGGGCCCACCAATTGGGCCCCTTTCTGTCATATGCGCATAAGCCTTTTAATAGGATGATGTGCAATCTACTTTTAGCCCACTTTCATTAATTCTATGTAGTACTCCTAGGTCCTATTTTGGATTAATATTTAATCTAATTTAAAGCTTTTTAAAATTTTTAAAAGCCTATAAAAAAATTAGACGCAAGAACAATTAAATTTAGACTCAACAAGGCCTAAGTCTTAAAACCCTAATTTTCCAAAAACCATGATTTTATGCACTTCTCATTTGCAATTAGGCCATAAGCCCACTTGCTTATTTCTTCTTCTTAATTCAACTTCCAATGATATCCCATATCATTATAACATTCAATCTCATTAAATCTTTTACAAACTCCTTTTATGTGTGTGACCCTATGGGTTTCCAAAATAACTTGGAAGCATATAGTGAATTAGAATCATAGTCCAACTAGAACTCTATAGATTCAATCTTATTAAATCATTATCAATTCACTAATTGATATATCACTAGTATTCAAGTCAAGAGAGGTATCCAATAATGCATCATGACTACCCAAGTGCAGGAAAGTCAAATGGTTTGACTTAACTTTTTTATATACAGTTACAATTCATTAAACTCCTTTCACCATTTTTTACCTCATCCAATTTTGAGTATGGATTTATGTCAACTCATAGCTCAACTAAGTATGCCTAATTAAGCCCTAAAAATATTGTTATTACAATTTCACCTTTATTCCCAAAATGCCCTTAATGAATCCTGTTCACACATGGCAATTTGCTCTAGCTAGAGATTCCTAAATATAAGTTACTCATCATAACTATGAGATGAATTCCCCACTATAATCTAGGGTGATAAATCCTTTCCTGATTACTATACTATCTTCAAATATGTCATGGCATACCTAAGCACCTCACTATGTATACTTCTTATTCAAAGTTAAAGGTTTGGAGTCAAAGTATGTCACTCTATATTTGTGATAGTTAGTGATCTCAAGTCTAAGGATACTTACACAACTGATATGATGAGATACTTTTATTGACATAGATTAAGTATCCATGTAAAGATCTCATGGTAGGCCTCTGATGTACTTAGTTCCCAAGAAAGCATCCACATTTTAACTTTAAGCACCTTTATGCTTATAGCTTGTGAGAACTACTACTTGATCTAATCAAAAAGTATAATATGTGCTGATCTATCCGCATTAATAATTTCCCATCTTGTTAATACTATAATTAGGGATATTTAGGCATATCACATTTACATGCAATAAAAATCTCACATCATGAATACTTCATGATTTCCTTTGCACTATGATTTTATACTAAGAATTCTATAACATGGTTTAAGATATTGCAAATAATTATAAGTAATATATATAAGTACCATGATATTTTAGAGAAATACCTTACAATAAAATTTATAAGGTTTGAATACATGAATATAACACTATTACATGAGTTTTAGGGCATACTTCTAACTTGCTTTATGTTCTATAAGGGCATCCCACCACTTGAATGCTTCTTCTTGTGACTAAGAGGTTACACATATCACATATTCTTCTGGGGTACACCATAGCTACTACATAATCCAAATCATTCTCTCCAGCCAATATTCTCCCTCAGCAAGATCATCTAAACAATCACCAAAATTATCCTTAGCCTACATCTTTTTAATCCTCTCTAGGTATGTCTTTTGAAGAGCTGGTGGGGTTAAAAGTGATTGCATTGGCAACAAGTATAATAGCTTTTCTTAAAAGTTCTACCATCTACTACAATAAGGCAAGTTATACCTGAGTAGCTCATCTTACAGCACTGGTGTCTAATGTTCCTAACTTAGAAAGCTCATTTATTGAGGTTGGTGGATGACTTTCTACTTCTTTAGTGCCATATTGGGCTATAGATTCACTCATTTATAATTTGTAGGAAAATGATACAAATTATAAGCTTTAGTATTGTCTAATTATGTGATGCATGATTTTAGACTCCAAGCACTCATATGTGACCCTCATTTACTAAGGAACATGTAAACCAAGGCTTTGATACCACCAAACATTATAGGCTTTACCCGTTTTGATCATTATAATCGAATAAAGAGACATACACATACCAATATTTGAAATTACTTAATTAAAAAACCTGTATAAATTAAACCTTTTTCAAAATATTAAATCTTGTATGAATCTTCAAAATTTAGACTTAATACAAATCATTATAGAGTTTTTAAAATAATTAGGGAATTATCGTGTTGGAATCCAGCAATATAATAGTTGTACTAGACATTATCCCAAAAATGAATTGTAACCTGTAAGTTTAAAAAAACACTTCTATAATTCATTCAACATCTTTTCAACTAATTGAATCCTCTTAATCCACTCAAAATCTCAACATAACATTTTCCAAATATATGCAATTCAAAAGAAAAAGCATAATAAAGTCCAACATGAATAGTTTATATCTATATTACAAAAGTAAAGTTATTCAGTTAAAGGTTACAAAACATTTTAAAAACTAGTATAGACCTAATTCCCTTTATAGAATATATGAGTCCACTACATTCTTAACATCTTATAATTTACACAAAGGAAATCAAAATACAAAAAGAATTACTTTATCTTAATCTATATATCAACTTAAGGCTTTTAGCTTCTATTTATATCTTTTAACCTACATAGCATACAAATAATAAGAGTCTAAGCATAAAACTTAGTGGCATATTCCATATAACATACATCCATATACATATAAGCACTCATTTATGATAAGCTTCATACTTTAATCTATAGTGTACATGCCATAACCATATCATGCATAATTCATTCATATCTTACATCTAATCTTATCATGCATACTAGAATCCTGTCATGCAATTTGTTTCATCAAAAGAATACATGCATACCACAAATCACTAATGTATCATTCACATTATGTATCATCATAGTAACATGCATACATATATAAGACATTATCTTAATTTGAAGTATATTATTACAAACATAATTACATTATATTTGATTTATCCAATTTTTTCATATACATAAGACATTCACTAAAAACTAGATGTTAGGAATCGGTGACCATGAACGTCTTAAACAATAACCACAATGGTCTTAAATAGTGACCTGTAGGTCTCGACTTGAATTAAAGCCCAAAGGCAAATAAGATAGCGCATCAACCTTAGTATAATGACATGTAAGTCAGTAGCACCAAAGTTCCTAACATAGAGATCCATTGGTCAGTAGCAAAAAAGTTCCTAATACAGTGACTCATAGGTAAATAGCATTAAAGTGCCCATACACTAAAGTGCCCATACACTGAAGTGATCCATAGGTTAATACCTATAACTCCTTTAAACCTTCTCATTTCTCTTAGTGTCATTAGGATCTTCTTTCTTTATATAATATACAACACTTTCACAATAAAAAATTCATATAAAATTAAAGACCTAACTGAAATTCATTCTAACTTTATAGGTGTCTTATATAACCCCTAAGGATCTTTAGAAAAATAACAAACCCAAGAAAAACTCACTTTATGAAAAATATATCACTATTTATCATAAAATTTACCTCTAAAATTCTTCTAATTTAGGCTTGATTTCTTGCATTTCTATCCATAATCATGCCTTAAACCATGAAAGATGAAGTTTAAAAGTTAATTGAGGGGTTTCATTTAGTAGAAAATTGAAAAAGAAAGGGAGAGGGTAGAAGAGAATATTATTGTCCATAAAAGAGTGAGGAGAAAGATGATCCTTATTCAAATGTTGATGATATAGGGTATTTAAACCCTTTTGATAGGTTAAAAATTTTTATGGTCAACAATCTTCTTCCACTTATCTAATGGCCATAATAATCCTCCCCTTTTTTCATTCTTTTAATTCATTTCTCCACTCATTTTAATCCTTAAATAACACTTCTAAAAATCATATAAAGCCTCTAAAATTATAAATTAAAAGCCTTGAGAAAACTGTGCTTGAAAAACTCAAAAAAATTAATAAAATGAATACTTTTTAACTTTGCCTGATTTTTAAAAAATACTTCCTGATGTTTTAAATTTCCAATGCCAATAGACTATTTGAAATGTTTAATTATCTTGTTTTATCAATCAAATTTTTTGAGGAAAATGAAAATATTTTTCAACTCAGCTAGAACTAGATCATTATACATGGGGCACTACTGTAAAATCTTTGCTATCATTTTAACCATTTTATTGACTTCATTTTCACTTCAAATTTTACCTACAATTATATTATAGTTAATACTTCCATCCAATCATGTTATGGACCTAGGTCTTGAAAAACATTATTTATATCTCAAAAATTATTATTCATAATCCCGAGTTTATTAGGCATTACAACTTAGGTCAAGAGTTTCAAAGTTATCTCAGAGATAATTAGATATTATCTCAATAGACTCCTCTATATACACAATAATATAATGGTATATCTGAAAGGAGAAATCAAACCCTATTGACGTGGTTTGATCCATGATGAGCTTTGCGACTCTACCTAAGTCATTTTGGGATTACACATTGGAAAATATTATTTATTTCTTAAATAGAGTTCCATCAAAGTCAGTTGATGTTATACCATATGGGATATGGTATAACAAAAAACCAATTCTTTCACACTTAAAAGTATGGGGTTATCTTACTTTTGTGAAAGAATTGTGTCAGATAAGCTTGATGCTAAATCTAATAGGTGCTTATTTATGGGATATCCAAAAGAGTCTTTTAGATATTATTTCTATAACACTTTGGAATAAAAGGTGTTTGTTTCAAAGCATCTTATCTTCCTAGAGAAATTATTTCTCTTAAAAGAGGATAGTGGGAGTAAAATCAAACTTGATGAATTTCAAGAACCATAAATAGAGGTAGATCAATAGACTAATTTGAATCCTATTACATATGATAATAATGATGTAATAGCAGAACCCGTGGTAACACTATTCCTAAACAGTCTACTAAAGCTCATATTACTTATGAGAGATATGGATTTCTTATAGATAAGAATAGTAACATAACTATAACAGAAAAAGGCAAGCCTTTGAAATATGAAAAGGTTCTGAAGAGTTCAAAATTAAAATTATGGTTAGAGACTATGCAATTTGAAATGGATTCCATGTATGACAACTAAGTATGGACTTTGGTTGATGTCCCTAAAAGGATAAAAACCATTGGGTGCAAATGGATGTTTAAAAAGAATACTAATATATAAGACAAGGTTGTTAACTATAAAACAAGGTTATTAGTAAAAGGTTATCATCAAAGGCAAGGAATTAACTTTGATAAAACCATTTCACCAATACCCATGCTTATATTGATTAGGATTCTTCTTGTTATTGCAACTCATTATGATTATAAGAATTGGCATATAGATATGAAGACAACTTTCTCTAATGGAAACCTATCAAAAAAGGTGTACATGACACAATTGAAGGGATTCACATCCACAGATAGTAGCAAGGTATGCTAGCTTCAAAGGTCCATTTATGGACTAAAGCAAGCATATAGTAATTGGAACATGTAGTTTGATGAGATAATAAAAGAGTTTGGTTTCTAACAAAATCCAAATAAACCTTGTGTTTATAAGAAGGTTAGTGGGAGTGCAATCATTTTTCTAGTGATATATGTAGATGACATATTACTTATGGGAAATAATGTCTTAGTCTTTTAGTAAATTAAGATTTGGCTATTTAATTAGTTCTCCATGAAAGATCTTAGTGAAGTAACCTATATACTAGGGATAAGGATTTATAAAGATAGATAAAAAAAAGGTTGATAGGACTTTCACAATCTACATATATAGAGAAGATACGAAAGTGGTTTTGCATAGATCTCTATAAGAAAAGATTCATTCCTATGTCTTATGGAAAGATTCTTTCTAAGTTTATGTGTCCCATGACACAAAAGGAGAAAGAATACATGAGTAGAGTCCCATATGCATTATTATTGGATCTATCATGTATGTTATGTTTATGCACTAAACCTGATATAACATTTGTTTTGAGTCTCACAAGCAGATTCCAATTTGATTATGGAGAGGAACATTTAGTGGCTGTCAAGAATATCTTTAAGTACTTGAGAGGGACTAAGGATATATTCTTGGTATATAGAGAAGGGGATTTGCAAGTAAGTAGGTATACAAATGCTATCTTTAAGTCTGTTAAAGACAATTGCAAATCCTAGTTAGGTTACATGTTCTTACTTACATGAGGTATAGTTTGTTGGAATAGTTCTAAATAAGATATAACTATAAACTTGACTACCAAAGTAGAGTAAATTATAACTTCTAATACAACTAAGGAAGTAGTATAGATTAAGAAGTTCATCACTAAACTAGGAGTAGTTCCTTCTATTGTTAAGCTAGTACCTCTATATTGTGACAACAATAGAGCCATTGCACAAGGAAAAGAACCACGATCTCATTAATGATCCAAGCATGTGCTCAAGTGCTACCACCTTATCTAGGAGATAGTTGGTAGGTAAGATGCAATGATTGAGAGAGTCCCATTGATCATAATAATGTTGATCCTCTCAATAAGGTAATGTCACAAAATAGATGTGATCTCTATGTAATTAATATAGTTAATAAATACATTGGTGATTGGTTGTAGTGGAAATGGGAGACTATTAGTTGGATGCCTTAGAGAACATATGGTATAGGGATATTTTGTGTACGTTTAAATATTTATTTATAATAAAAGGCATTCTTTATTACATAACTGCTTATGTTAACTCATTTGTTTGATATTTAAGGTTAAACTATGTAATAAAATCCTTGATATTATTTCATAGTGCAAAGGAAAACATGAAGAGTTCATAATGTGAGATTCTTATTTGCATGCAAATGTGAAATACCAAAGCTATCCCTAGTCATAGGATTAACAAAATGGCACATTGTTAATGTAGATAAACTAGCACATGTTATACTCTTTAACCTAGTCAAACAGTAATTCTCATAAGCTGTAAGCATGGTGATGCTTACAGTTGACATGTGGATGCTTATTTGAAAAACAAGTCCATTGAAGGCCTAATATGAGATGTTCACATGGATACATACTATATGTTAGTGGAACTATCTCATCATATCAGTCATGCAAGTATATTCTGACTTGAGATCACTATGGTTATCTTATGTATCAAAAGCTGTACTTTGACTTCGACACTTTAACATCACCACAGTGTATACATAACGAGGTGATTAGGTATAACTCAAGACACGTAAAGGTAGTTGAGTAATCAATAGAGGATTTACCACCCTAAATTTTAATGAGGAGTTTATCACACTATTCTAATATTTCTTTATTTCAAGAATATTTGGTCAAAGTGAAATACAAATGTGAATGAGATTCACAAAGGCATTTTGGAAGCAAAGATACAAATATTAGAACATGTTTAAAGCTTAATTAGACATACTTAATTAATGATTGATTTAACATAAGTTCATACTCAAACCTATGGTAAAATGATGAATTGCATCATAAATAGATATAGAAAGGTTAAGTCAAACCACTTTATGACACTTGGGTAGTCGTGATGTGTGGCTAGATACCTTTTAAAACATATAAACAAATGAATTATTCATTGGGTTAATTATGGGCTCAATTAGATTAAATAGCAAGAATCCCAATTTGACTAAGACTTTAATTCACTATGTACTACTAACGTACCTTAGAAATCTATAAGGTCATGCATAAAAGGAAAATGATGAAATTCAAAAGAGTTTTGAATTGTTTAATGATATAATAAAAGATTAATTAAAAAGAAAGAATGAACAATTAGGCTTAGAGCCTAATTAATTTGTAAAAGTCTAGAATTAGGGTTTTTAGTAACTGGGCCTTATTGAGCCCAAATGATAGTATTATGGAAGTCTAATTTTAATAGACCTTTTAAGAGTTAGACTATTAGCTAATCAATATTGGGGCCTAGTTAAGCCAAAAAAGATTAGCCCATACAAACTAAGTTCAGGCTTATGCACATAGAACTATAAAAGGCCCACTGTATGGGCTCCTATAGGCTAAATTTAGGTAAGATTTTAACTCTTAAAATTAAACATAGAAAGGTTTTTAAATAGCATAAAAGGATCTTTAATGATCAACCACTATATCAATCCTTTTATAGCCATTCACATATAAAACAAGTTTTATACACCATTCTTTTTCTTCTTGTATCATCTAAGTGAATCACTTACTAGCCTCTAGAGATTCTTATTGCCTCGTTCCTTTGCTTCTTGTATGGATACCTCAGAGGTGTTCCCAATGAGGATTATTATGGTTTGCAACAACCCGTTAAGAAGAGTAGTTAAAAAGGAATCATTATTTTCATTAATAATGGTAAATATCTGAATGCTACTAATATGAATAACTATTAATGAATTTTAAATCTTTTGAATCCATTATAAAATTTTGGTTTTCTCAAAAAATTATTAAATTCTATTACATATCTCTTGAGAAAACCAATAGTTTTTTTCAAGAAGAAAAAAGGGACTACGAGGTTGTACATGGATTATAGATAGTTAAATAAGTTAACAATGAAGAATAGGTATCCTCTCTTATAGATTTATGGTTTGTTTGATCAGTTGAAGGGAGCATGAGTGTTCTTAAAAATAGGTTTGAGGTTTAGATACTATCAGCTAAAGGGAAAAGATACTAATATGCATAAAATAACGTTTAGAATAAGGTATGGGCATTATGAATTTCTAGTGATCCTTTTCAAAATGAACAATATGCCTATAGCATTTATGGACCTTATGGATCGAGTCTTCTGTCCATTTTTAGACCAGCTTGTAGTGGTCTTTATTGATGAAATTTTAGTGTATTCGAAGAATAGAGATGAGCATGACAAATATTTGAGATTGGTGTTGTAGAAGTTGGGAGACTAGCCTTAAAAGTAAGTTTATACATGATTATATAGTGAGATGATTTCATTATGCCATTGTGATGTCTGTATGTATGATATGATATGAGATAAGGTAAACTAAAGTTGCTTATAAACCACCAAGCATTTTGCTTAGTGCATTGGTTTTCTACACATAAGTTATAGGTTGAGCATCAACAGATGAGGCATTTTATATAGGATTTGCAACTGTTCAATGAGCATTTCATCACATATGCTACTTGTCAAATAGTTTCATGTTTTATCTATTTTTAGTATTTTAGATTTTTTTTAGTTTTTCTTATCTAACCTTTTATAAAGAAATACTTGGTTTTCCAAATGTAACCTATTTTGTTATTACGGCTTAGATTTTATATCCACTATTTTTTATTTACTATTTATAAATATAGAGTTCATATTAATTATATATTATGGTTCTAAAACCACATATGAAAATAAACATATGATGAGTTCAGTATGTTTAAGAATGAGATATTGTGCACATGGTTTTATTTCAAATATGTAATGTAAGCATTTAAAATGGCAGGTGCCTATGGCATATAATATGACACTCATCTATTTGGTGACTTAATTTATCGAGAGGATAGGCATTACATCTACCATATAGAATGTATACATAAAGCTTCATCTACTATCTACATGCCTTTAACTTTATATACATACATATGTATTAGTACACTAGTTTTTAACATATATACCTAAAAAGAAGCCTTCTTTATGCTTGCTTTTAGGGCTTTTGGTCAAAATTGTACAACTTTAGCTTCATCTATAAATAATGATTTAATTGCATAGTTATACCTATAAAACGCAAGAAAAAGAAACTATCGTGTTGAGCAAAATTTGTTAATAATATTCTAACACCTTTATTTATATGCACTTATTTCAATTATAACCAGGTATAATATAAGAGATCAAACTCTATTAAAACTCTTATGTCAAAAGTATCACTAGTGCTCTATGGATTACTATTTTCTTTGTACATACTATTAAATAGCATAGTTACCTCAATTATTCAATTTAATTACCTATATGTTGATTAGATATAGAAAAATCCCTTAAGGACTACAATCTAAATGGAAAATATTAACTATACTACTGACTTCTGAAAGAATCACACAAATTGAATATCCATAATACAAAGTAATCTGATGTTTGTTCCCTCTATTAGACTTGGTCATTCAAATGAAAATATATACATACTATAATATCTAAAACTTGGAATAAACTAACAATTCATCACAATCTTTCTTATTCTTTTAATTATACTAAGTGCCATGAAATGTGACCATGTGTGCAAGCAACTTATCTCAACAATTATTTAATAATTATTCTGAAGAGAGCTATAGGTAATATATAACAAAACTCCTATTGAAAGAAATGATAAATGGGAAAATTTATAAGTGATGTAATAAGACATCATTGAATCTAATGAAAATGTGGCCTTGGCCATAAAATTGATAAAAAGGCACTATTTATGCCAAACTAATAGCTAATGAAAGGCATTTCTAATGCCGAACTGATAATTGATAAATGCTATACAATATTATAACCCTTACCCCAACATGTTAAGCCTATCATGTATTGAGTCCTAATATGATATTACCTGGCCTCTGCTATGTTGACATCAATTGATATCATTTCCAAGTTTAATGAAGAATTGTTCTGATTATCTTTAAGTGAATGCTAATACTGCTCCAATGTTCCTACCATTAATAATTTACACATACCAAATACTAACCAAGTTATTTTTAACATTAAAGAGGATATCCGTATTAGTTTGAATTTAAATGAATTATTCATGAAATATTGTTAATATATCCAACTCTACCTATGTATAGGCACGAACATCATCTATATGCTCAATGGCATACATTGTAATACCTAATAATCTTGGGGTTATGACTAGCACTTCCT
>CANXYI011899524.1:0-10506 GCA_948208565.1 Hura crepitans | reverse complement strand
TTTGACATCTACTAACCAGTTAAATAAATTACTTAAATTATATGATTGAAAACTACACACTGACTTACAGAGTATCATTGAACTAAGGAAAAATTATACTTAACACTAAATAAATAGATGTTCTCGATGGACATTAAAATAAAGGTTAAGTAAGCTACATAAATTAATTAATGAAATTAACGTGGTGACCTATCCTAGAGACTTAATATTATTAATGAGAGTAACTAAATGGCTGGACCAAAGATGAAATTGGATAAATGTGAAACTAAAAGGTGGCTTAAATTCTACTGGTGGGCTGAGGGAAATGTACAACAATTGTCTAAGTAGATAAAAATAATATACTTAATGATAAGTGAATGTTGCATGCTAAATTGACTTTAAGGTGAGCAAAATTATATAATGTGGATATATTAAAATAATCGTGTGCATTACATGAGACATGCTTTTAATTAATTAAATTCACCACTGAGTTTCATACTCAGCGTACTAGTGTTATGGTGCGTAGGTAATAGTGGTAGCAGCTAAGCCTCGTAATGTGTGCAGTGTAGCAATAGAGACAATAGGGATTCCAATTTTTTTTATTTTTTTTATAATGGCACTCATGTAATAGCTGTAGGTTATGTGCCCAACATGCTTAGAAGCTGTTAAAGGCTATAAATTTTAGTAAATGAAAATATATACATACATACCCTTATAATATAAATTATTAATTATATGACACTTAGATGATTTAAATTTTATTGTGAGTATAGTGTTGTGGGCCTAAGGCCTATGCAATTATGATACTTAGAGGACCAACAAGGTCCAAAATTGATAGAATAAAAGACATAATTATTAGAAATGTCTTATACAGGTGGAAAAATTCTTAAGATGTCAATCGAACTGCTGTTGTGCTACTAAATTTTTTTTTAATAAATAAAATGACCTATTAATAGACCTCATAAGTTCATCCTATCCTAAGTAGATGTACCTTAAAGGTGGAATCAAGAAGTAAGTTAAATACAAATAATAGAGGAACTTTTAGTTAGGGTTAAGCTAATGAACCCTAGGGTAATTCAAGGATAGGTGACTAAGTGAGAAGTGCACCATTTATCGAAATTCTTCAAAAAGTCAATAAGGGTGTCACATTTAGTGGTATTAGAGCATATGATACTTGTTCCTAGGTATATTAAATGAGTGCTTATGTTTAAGATGGGTTTTCTTGGGCTATTGCAATGTAATGAGGCTGATAAGAGATTTAATTTATTTTAATAATCATAATAAGAGAGCAAACCCTACTAGAACAAAGGAAGTGAATGATAATTCATACCCTACTACTGATCAAAGGACTAATGAGTCAAATATTGCTATATACTAGTCACCAGCTTAATTACAGTTATAATATCTTAGTTAAATGTTATTGGTATTATTACCACAAATCGAGTGGGAAATATTAAGATGGGTGATAGCATTGGTGATAAATGCTCATGTTTTAGGAAAAAAAATACAAGCAAATAGTAAATGCTCCTTACAAAAAAAGCAATATACATCGGGTCTACCTAATTCAAGCTAAATACTAAGAGAAATGCAAGGATACTAGAATTTGAGCAACAAATACATAGATTTTCCTACTGGGCTCTAGTGCTACAGCAATATTACAGAATGATGTGTAGGAACAAGCTAAAGGTGGCCCATTCAATAATAGCCTCCTAGCTGAATCTAAGATAGGATTGAAAACACTTGTCTCAATTAGGTAATGAGTTAAGGAGGCATATAAAGGAGAAGGTGTTTCATAGGCTATTCTTGGCATGTCATGTTTAACTAATGTGTTATTTGATAATAATAGATTGGAGTTTGTATATGTTTCATGCTTGCATTACACTAACCCTTAATAAGGAATTGGGATCTGAATGTGTAGAAATCAAATCTATGAGTAAGAATTATATTAGTTCAAATGTCACTATACACAAGGAAGTGTATATGTACTTTGCTAGCTAGTGAATTATATACAACTAAATTGCTAGCCTTAATGGGATAATCTCTTTTGAATAATCTCTTTTGAAATTAATATTACCTAAGGAATAAATAGGGTGTATGGAGACTAATTAATAGTTGAATGTAATTCTAGAAAGTTTACCTTTTGGACTAGACTAGGAGTAAGAAATGATAAGAAATGATAGCTGTAAGAAAGAAAAGCTTCCAAATAGTCATGTTCCATCTAGCAAGGAAAGAGAACTTATTTATAAGGATTGAAAAGTTATCCAACCCATATCCTTGACATCCTAATTTTCTTCCTTAATTTTGAATAGATTTCAAGGGAATCTAAATTTCTAAATGTGCTGCGGGAATTACTAAAATGCCTCCCCATGGGAACATTTGATTTAAGAGTCAATATATATTTTGGTATTTCCTCCTACAATTATAAATTCTAATGAAGGAATATCTATAAAATGAGCAAAGTCAAGGGTTTAACTACAGGATATGGTAAACAAAAGTTGTTACACATAAAGGGTTACCTTAGTGAACCTTATGATAGTATGCTAGGGAATAATTAAATCATGTAATATTGGAATTAAATATTTCCAGCTGGGAATCAATAATTACTAGCACATTTATCCAAATTAATCTAAGCTTAAAGTATTACCCATAGCGAAGTAAAAAGCCTAACCATCCTAAAACTTCCTTTCAGGCTTGATACCAATATTATGAATTTTAATTGACACCATCTAGGCTCACTAGTGTTTCAGTTGTTGGTATGAACTTACTAAACAAATTTCCATAGAGAGAAATGAACATACTATCTTGAGAAATAAAGTTTAAGCAAATAAGATTAATAACAGGAAATCTATATATATATATATATATATATACATATATATATATATATATATATATATACATATATACATATACTCTAAAGAATAATGGAGAATATTAATATTGTATGAATAGAAAGTAAAATGAGAGATACTTAAAATATTTAAAAGAATCAGTTCAAATGAATATGACAAGAGAGAGACCCATGTGTGAAAATCAATAGAGATAAATAAGGACAACAAAAAAATAAATAAGTGGAATTAATTAGATGACTATCAAGATCCCTATAGATAAAGCCTATTTTTCTTCTCTGATTACATTCATTACTGGGCCCGAGCATTGCATTTTGACATGGACTATATATTGGCATTAATACCCTTTCATCATTTTTGACATAACATTCACTATCATTGTATATACATGGCATAATTAAGCATGGCATATTAATAGCCTGACTATGAAGGGACCTGAAAGAAGTCAAATAATGAAAATAAATAAAGGAGAAATTAAGTAATGAGAAAAAGAATAAATGTTATTGTAAATGGCTAGGTAAGAAAAGATTAGGAAAGAAGGAACAGAGACACCTTATGGGGGTAATGCTAGAGTGAATAACAACTAAATGAGATAAAAAGGATGGAACATCGAGCTAGGAAAAATAAATTTACCATTTTACCCTCAAAAAGGGGAAGATCATTAAATTTAAGCAGAATAATGATAAATACCTATAGCACCATGATGAGTTGTGACCATTTGGGAGACATGACTCAAGATAATGGCTATAAAAGAGACATAAGCAATTTTTTTATACTATGCCCCAGGTAATATAAGTAAACACTTGAGCTTAAAGCCATACTACTGGTGGTAGATATAAAAAGAGGCATGATAATATATATATGACTGACTGTCTAATTTGTTAACTGGTGAAGTTTGAGTATCATATTTCATCTTAATTTTTACATGCTATATTAAGTAAGAGGGTAGTGAGAAAAGGCAAAATGCAGGTATGCTAAAGGTGAATGACATGGCACGTTATCTCATGCATAACCAAGGTTAATTATATTTTCCTAAGAATGTGATGTGCATACATAAGAAAAAGGCAAGATGACCACTTCAGTGAAATTTGTCCATGACTCAAAATAGATGATACATTATTCAATGATAAAAAATAGATCGACTTATGGCACAATGACTCATCATCAAATAAGTAAGTCATAAGATAGCACTAATGCATGAGGGTTATGTAAAGACTTGAAAAATAAGTAAAAACTTGATGTTAAGTCTCAAATTTTAACAAATAATTTTAGGGAAAAAATTTCCCAAGAGGGAAAGACTTTGTAATGCCTGTGCACCGAGGCTTCGAGAATAGTGCCCTGAAACCCAAAAAGGGTGCCCGATGTGTCATGTCAGTTGCACGAATCTTGAGCTAGGGCACATTGCCTAATAAACTTTAAGTGCTTTAAATAGGGTGAGAATGCCCTCAATTAAAAATTTAGCGGAACCAATAAATTATTTTAGGCTGCAAGTTAGCGAGCTATAGGTCCAGATCAAGTCAGGCAAGTAATGACCCAAGATTAGCCTTGACGGACATGAAAATATCATACCTAAAGGTTAAAAATTTTAACAAAGCCAATATAGAAGGAATTCTAATTTTTTATGCTCATTTGAAATTTTTTTGGGATTTCAATAGATATGTGATTTCCTCAAAATTATGCTAGCATAGTTTTTAAAGGAATTAGTCCATGAAACTTGATGTGCCTTTAATTAAAGATATTTGAGGATTTTAGAAACAAACAAAACAATTTTTAGAGATCTGACTAGCCATATAAAAATTCCCAAAGTTCTGCTGCAAAACGCCAAAAATTTGGTTCGCCTATTTCCTGATTGAATTTCACCATGAAATTTAGTGAGCATGAAATTGGTATGTAATGAAGATTTTTGGATCAAACGTTGCATTTTTTTGATGACCATGTGATTTTTAAAAATCACTGACGTTGGTAGCCCCTATTTTTGAAAAATAAAATTTTGGGGTGCTCAGGGATTGCGTCTCCCAATTCAAGGCATTCTTTACACTTTTTAGCCATTATGCCATATGGCAACATTCTTTGGTAGCATTTGGTAGCCAATTCACACCAAATTATTTTTATTTCCCTCTTTTCTCTTTCCTCACCTCTTTCTTCTTCAAAAAAATCGGCTAGCCACATTTTTCATTTTCTTCTCCCTTATTCATGGCTATATGAGCCTTACAAGTCCATCTAATGGCCACCAAAAAGTGGTAATGCCAGTAAGAAGTCAAATTTTAAAAGTTGAGGAGATAACAAGATGCAAAAAAATACAAGGGGAAGTCAAGAATGAAGAAGGAAGTTTATAGGTAGCCTGCTATTCAAGCATTAGAGTGAGTTAATCTCCTTTAGTCTCATTTTGATTTATAGAAATTTTCCTTCCCCCAAGACTACATCTGTATTCAAGATTTTCAAGTGGTAATTTTGTGTGTGTTGGTGGTCCTTGAGGTTGGAAATACAAAGGGCAGCCAAAAGGGAGATTTCATGGAAGGCATGATGATAATTTAAGGAAGGAAGGCTATTAGAACATTTAATAAGTAATTGAATTTAATTAATTCATTGCATGGCTTACCCTTCTCTTTGAGCATTTTTCAATCTAATTCTTAGTACAATAGAGGTAGGTATGAGGTAAATTTGGTTAAAGCTTTAATAATGGTTACTTGTGTGGGATTGGATTGAATTATAGTTAGGTTATTCATATGAGCATGGATGAGGTTGTTTATGTGCATGTGTTAATGTTAGGCTTGTAAAAAACCATAAGGGATAGGGGGCCTTTGCTAGGCATAGCATGGTGTAGGTGGTGATGTTTATGTAATAATTATACATAAAGGTAAAGAGAGGAAAAAAATTTGCATATATTATATAGGTTTCATTAGAAACTAAGATATGGGTGAGGGAGCTATAAAACGAAGGGAATGCTCCATGTTAGATCATTAAGTTTAGGGGGACAACAAGGACTAATGGGTGGTGTATGAGGCTAAAATAATTAGGTGTAAAGGGGTAATGGTGTGAGTTGCATAAGGGAGTAGGGATACATGCTCACAAAATCAATGTAGGGTGCATTGCAAGGGTGGCATGAGAGATAGAGTATAATAGTGTGTTGGAATTATGCCAAGCTACTAGACCATAAAGGAAATCCAAATTGTGATATTTCACATCAAGGAAAAATAATAATAATAATAATAATAATAATAATAATAATAATAATAATAATAATTATTATTATTATTATTATTATTATTATTATTATTATTATAAATGAAGGATATTTTCCTTAGGTCCCCTTGTTTAGGGTGGAATAGTAGGTATATGAGATGTGTACAAATATATTTGGTGATGTACCTTAGTGATGGCATGTGTGAGAAAAAGTGGACAAAAACATGCTTGTGACTTTAACCATTTTAGGTTGAAGACAATGCATGAACTAGTTATGATAAGTGCATTTAATATGGTGAATGTACATGAATTCAATTAACAATAGAATTACTTATGAATAAAGGGATGTACACTTCTTAGTAATAATTAGCCAAGATGTGTATACGAAAACTTAAGGTATGGATGGTGGTGTGGTTATTTTAGGGACTTAAAGTTTGTAGAATAGTGTACATCTTGTAAAGAGTAGAATAGTAATTAGGCATAGTATGGGAGGACATGTCTAGAGAGTGAGTTAATGAAATAATAGATGCTTTGTGTATGATATGTGCATGGCTAAAATCTATGCAGGTTATGTGTCATAATGCATGGCTTCCTACCAAGAGCATTGGGTCATGCATTAGGTAAATAAAAAGTAGCATGTAAAGATGAAGAAGTATGAAAAGGGTGTATTCTTGGTAAATAATTAATTTAGGCGAGAGGTTTAGGACATGAATACAACTATAATGTACATGATGTGAAATGGCATAAATGTAAAGAAATAATGTGATTAAAAAGCCAGTGAATGTATACCATGACATTGATAAGATGATCCATACATGGGAATAATATGGCTTGCTAGAGATGGGATGATGTTCCGAGAGGTAATGGCCCTAAAAAAGTGGCTACGAAAATGTTAAAAAAAAAGCATTGAAAAGATCATAGGAAACTTAGATAAAGACTTGATTCACAAAGGCACAAAATGGTGCCTGTATAGTAAATTCTTGTGCAGTTGAATTATTAAGGAAATTGAGACTATTTTCAAGGCTAATGTGCAAATATGAAATTGGCATATACTTGAGCCTATAAAGGCTAATTGCTTAGCATAGGATAAGGCATAGAAAAATGCCTAGAATTTAATAGCTACTGGTTTATAATTGAAACCGAACTTTCAAAGTGACCTATAACTATCCTATAATAGGACCATTTTGGATTTAATTTAAAGATGAATAGAAAAGTGCACATAAAAGGACTATGACATTAAAAATAAATTAGGTGTAATTAAACCCATAAAATAAATATAAAAATTTAGTTGGAAAAATTGACTCGAAATTGTTCGGTAGGATAAAAAATGACCTGTAATTGTTTAGGTCAAATATTAATTGTTAAAAGAAATCCATAACTGACTACTAAACATTTTTAAATATATTAATCCATGTTGGGTATTAAAATGAACATACAAATGAGATAGATGACCCATTAGCTAGACACCTATTGGCAACTTAGGCATTAGCAACTGCTATATTGTCTGTTTATTAAAATGTGCTGGTGCAACTACATTTTGTTTTTATATCATACTACACTGATGCAATGGCATAGATCTATAATTAGGCCACTACACTACTCTGCGAGGTAGACTATGTGCCAGTGTAGCATCTGAGGTCCATAATTGGGCCACTATACTACTTTATGAGGTAGACCATAGGTTGATATAGCATTCGAGGTCTATAATTAGGCCACTACACTAGTCAGCAAGGTAGACCACAGGCCGGTGTAATGGTGAGTGTCCAAAATGCAGGCCACTACATAGTTTCAATTTTCCTCTTTGGTTTAGTATGTTTAGGTGTAGTCTACCTAGTCAGGCCTATTTCATAATGTAAATATTATTTTTGAGATCTATTAACAAGTTGAACAAGTTACTTATATTATATGATTAAAAACTACACACTACCTTAAAGAGTATCATTTAAGGAAAAATTATACTTAACTCCAAATGAATAGGATGTTCTCGATGGACATTAAAAGAAAGGTTAAGTAAGCTATATGAATTAATTGATGAAATTAACATGGTGACCTATCCTAGAGATTCAATATTATTAATGAGAGTAACTAAATGGCTAGACTAAAGAAGAAATTGGATAAATGTGAAACAAAAAGGTGGCATTAATTCAATTGGTGGGCTAAGAGAAATATACATCAATTATCTGAGTATCTGAAAATAATGTAATTAATGATAAGTGAATGGTGCATGCTAAATTGACTTTAAGTTGAGCAAAATTATATAATGTGGATACACTAGAATAATTGTGTGCATTACATAAGACATGCTTTTAATTAATTAAATTAACCACTAAGTTTCGTACTCAGTGTACTAGTGTTTTGGTGCGTAGGTAACATGGGTAGCAGCTAAGCCTTGTAATGCATGTAGTGTAGCAGCAAAGACACGAGGATTGAAATTTTTTTATTTGGTTTTGTTTAATGGTACTCATGTAATGGCTATAGGTTATGTGTCCAGTATGCTTAAAAGCTGCTGAAGGCTATAAATTTAAGTAAATGAAAATATGTACGTACGGACCTATATAATATAAATTATTAATTGTATGACACTTAAATGATTTAAATTTTATTGTGAGTAGAGTGTTATGGGCATCTGGCCTATGTAATTATGATACTTGGAGGACCAACAAGATCCAAAGTTGATAGAATAGAAGATATGATTATTGGAAATGTCTTATACAGGTGGAAAAATTCTTAGGATGTCAACTGAATAGCCATTATGCTGCCAAAATTTTTATAATTAATAAAATGACCCATTAATGGACCTCATAGGTTCATCCTACATTAAGTAGATGTAAATTAAATGTGGATTCAAAAAAGTAAGTTAAATACAAATAATAAAGGAACTTTTAGTAAGTGTTGAACGAATGTGACCCAGGGTAATTCGAGGATAGGTGACAAAGTGAGAAGTGTGCCATTTATTAGAATTCTTGGAAAGTCGATAAGGGTGTCACATGATCTCTACTAATGTTATCTAATCTATCATATCTACCTAGATCTTTGTGTCTTAGATGGTTTTTGAGATGATTATATAGGAGGGTTCTCTCTTTATCTTTTGCTAGCCTTAAGAGCTGAGCTTTTATATCTAGTAGTAAATGATCTCTTCTTCTGCAAGTTTTCTTTATGTTCCTTCAATATATCTTCTACTACATAAGCTACTACAACTAGCTTAGCAAAGTCATCTATCTTGTTTACAATTATTTGTAACATGATCTTAGTATCTAAGCCTTTATCAAACATGCTACATCTATCTAGTTCAATAAGAATAATGTCACTGGAAAATCTTCTCAGTTTAGAAAACTCTTTCTCGTATTCAGCAATCGATCTCCCATTTTGTTTCACATCTAGAAATTCCTTTCTTTTCTTCTCAACATAAGTCAATGTGATATATCTCTTTTTAAACTCCTTCAAGAAAAACTTCCAAGTCATAAGTTCTATTGCTTTATGTTCAAAGACTGTTCTCTATTATAAGTATGCCTTTTCCCATAATAAGGATGTAGCATATATCAAACACTCTTTTAGAGTGTATTTTAGTTGCTCTAAAATCCATTCTATTCTCTCTAGCTAGTATTCAACCTTGGCTGCATCATCTACGTCAGCTCCCTACAAATCAATGGCTTCGATCATTTTAACAAGCTCAAGATAGGTCTTATAGAGAGCCTGTGATTATTGTTGTTGTAATGCCCGTGAGTTGAGGCTCTATGAATATTGCCACTAGGTTCAAAAAGTGTGCTCAAGGTATGGGATCACTTACATGAGAATCGAGGTAGTGGCACTAGTTATGAAGCTTTAAGGGGCTTTAAAATGTTGAAAGGTAAAATTTTAAAATTTAACAAAACCAATAATTCATTTTGGACTGTAATCTATTGATTTGTGTGATAAAAATTTTTTAAGCTATGGACGGAGCCAAAAATATTAGACCTTGAAGCTCAAAAATTTAATTGAGTTCATTAGTGAAATAATTTTTGAATACTGAGGTCATTTGTAAATTCTTGTAATTTTCGAGGTTGGTATGCAAATTGAGGGAGTTTAGAAACTGCATTAATAATGGAATTTAGCCACAAAAATTTACGAGCATGTAGAGGGAATTAAAATAGGATTTTAAAAAGAAATGGCATAATTTTTTGAGGTCTATGTGAATTTTGGTATTTTCTAAAGTTCTTTCAAAAATTGAGCCATTTTGTGATAGTTCGGGTGGTTGTGGGACCCACCCATACCAAGCTAGCTGGCCTAAGGGTCATGCCAATGTCTAAATGGTTTGCCAAGTGGACACTTCCACTAAAATAAAAGAAGAAAAATACTCCCCTTTGCTTTCCCAAAATCAACGACACTTACACTTTTGGAGGCCATTTTCATCTCTTTTATTAAGCCATTTTTGCAAATTCTCATTTCTTAAATTCAATTTGGTGTGTTAGAGAGCTAGGGGAATAAAAATCATAGTAAAATGACCTTTCATGATTTA
>CANXYI011899385.1:0-10416 GCA_948208565.1 Hura crepitans | reverse complement strand
AAGCAAGTCATCATGCTAAAATTCCAGCAAACATAATAACTAACCAGGGTATAAACAAAAAATCTCAAATACCTATGAGAAAAAAGATTATATAATGCATATCTCAATATAACACACATTTATGCCTTTTAGCACTCAGCTTTGATACATATCTCAATCATATATCACAAATCCATCATCAATTAATATTAAAACATTCCAATAATTATACTTAAAACATTTCATAATCCATTATCACAAGTTTAACACTGATTCATCAATATAAAACTTATTTGGCTATTCACATTAAATGATGGTCACACATATATATTACAATAAAACATCAATAAAATACATCAAAACTTATACATATACATCAAATTGTACACTTGAAGAAATAAAGGATCATTATATCGAACTCTACTCTATAGGACTTTGATGTAGACTTCAATTTCTCTTTTAACTCTAGACCACTTGTACCTATGCAAGGTAAAACCAACGTGTTGAGGAGAAAATCCTTAGTCATGCAATCCTAACTTAAATGACCTTTATTTGTTTCCTAAGCTTATATTAATTATAAATAAGATATAACATTCAAACATGGTATATAAAATAAAGAAATAATTATGGTATCTGATCCACATCACTTATACTTACATGTTATCACTACATATAACATTCACTTACATCATTTCTTTCAATGAATATGCAATTATAATAGTTATTATAGTATAAGATATAGATCACCAAACATTGCTACCACAATCATATAAAAACATTAGGTATATAGAGCCATTATCTAGTGACTTAGCATGTAATGTACTTATATATGCACAAATATAAAATCATGCAGTTTTAAACATCAACATCAAGATTAGATCACCAATATTTCATTTAATATTTTTCATTGCCCCATCTTTTAACCTTACCAAAAGTAAACACTAAAGGAATAACTATTTTGAGCCATATACTGGGAATTAAAAGATATCAACTATAGCCTAAAGTAATAAGTATCGCAACATCCTGAGATAATGTAATTGGCTACATCCTAAGATAATATGGTACCACTATACCCTGATTGGCATGCCAACTTATCCAACTCTATTTCTTCAAGGTTACTAAGGGCACTAATGATCATTTATAATGTTATCCACTTATTAATCATATACACATTGTAATTTGAAAGCTTCTCATATCACATCAGCATTGTCTCCTAAAATCATGTATTTTTCACTTACACTTGTTCATTATAACATTTTCTTGTGCATCGATACATGTCACTATCAATTTAATTATAAGCTTGCATTACAAAATCTTTGTTCATTAAGTAATTCAATCATTTAGGATAAATGCAAACATAACATTTAGAATTTATCTTGTTTTTCTAAAAAGTGTATAAATATGATGCTTATAAAAATCTCAAAAGCAATTCCTTAATCAAGTCTTCTTTAAAATTCTCACATACTATGCACATCCTTAGCATTCTTAATCCATATCCCATTCACATACTTTACATTCATATTTCCTTTACATAATTTCATAGGTATAATCAAGGTTTCACAACTTTTCTTCCATAGATTATCCATGTCAAAGTAATATCATTAATGGCATAATCATGGATGTATCATATACGCAATTACCTTTCACATCACCTTTACCATTACAAGTCACATAATATATTACTTTATAAATAAAATAAAAATCATACTTTAATGAATATTCAATATAAGTCCTCATATATGGCATTCTTATAATTTAAGAAGACTAATTGTCTTATATAAATTTCTTTTCTACCTATATTCTTATACTTGGAAAAATTCACATAAAAGCATACAAAATTCTAAAACAATTAACCTTTTGTACTTTACATACTTCTTAATAATATTAGTCATATATATATCTAAAAATAATCAATCTTTATTTCATATTAGTATGTGAATTGTTCATTAGTCACTAACCTCTTAATCCATTAACTACCGTACTTATTTATACCAAATACAACTCATCTTTTAGAATAGAAGTTAAGGTTATTCTCTCATTCATCTGCCATTTGTAGGGAACTATATAAGTTATGTATAAATTCTTTCTTTAACCAAAATAAAAACCTTTAAATCATTTTATTAGCCATAATTAAACTAAACAATAAATAAGTCAATATATTTCCATAATATGTGTGTGTGCACACACACACACACACACATATGTATATGTATATATATGTATGTATGCTTAAAATACTTTACAATCATAGAGAATGTACCTTAAATACTCAACTATCTTATTCCTAAATCAAATATATAATCATAAGTATATACTATGCTTATTTGAATTTAAACTTATATCTATTTAAAAATACAATAACAAATACTATCAATTATAATATCTTATTGACTTATAAATTATATCACTCTTTTAATCATTTAAACAACCCCTATATATCATTCATTTATGGTATAAAATATCACTTTTTAAAGGTCAATTAATCTTCACTCATCATGGGAAAAATAGTCGCTTAATCATATGCTTTAAAAATAAAATAGAAATTTCAAAAGAATAAGAATACATATAACACTCTAGAAGAGGTCAAGGCCGTATGCCTTAAGGGTCATGGGTATGAGTCCTTAAAGTTCTAGAATCTATTCATAACATTCGAAGGGGTTACGATTGCCCTGAATTTCCAAAATTTTACAGTCGAAATTGGGGCAAACTTTAATCCAATATCATGCATTTCAATCCTATACATTCTAATTCTCTATTTCCATCTTTCACACTTAATCTAGGATATGTTAAGCGAATTTCTGCTCCAAATAACGAACCAATTAATCCTAAACTCATCAAAATGCCATTTAAATCAATTTAACAACAATAAGATATGCTTTAAGTTTGAATTGGACAAATTTGCTTTTTTGGTGTTTTCCTTCTACTGTAACTTGATCCTTTAGCCCTCAAAAGATCCAATGATCTCCTCTTTACTTAGAATTTTTGGATTTCCCATGAATTTCTCACTTCCCATGCTTGAACTTGTCTATCTTCATCAATCTCTCATTTTTTACTAATCTCTCTTCTATAATCTTTGGGTTCTTTGATTAATTCTTAATATTTAATCTTTTTGGTTGCATAATTAAGGCTTAGATCATGCAAAGAATGAGAGTTAATAGTGGGTTTAGTGAGGAATCTATGGCTGCCATAGGAGAAAAAAGAAGAAAAAGAAAAAGGAAAAGAAACGTGTCACCCTACACTCTCTTTCTCTTTCTCTTCATGAAGGTTAAGTGGCCACGATTTTGCCATGTGTCACTCACCTTGAGTCCTTTTTAATTCGAAACTACTTAAAAATAATCATGTTTTTATGATAATAAGAATCGTTACCAATTTTAACCCACCACCATCTCAGTTTCTTATTTATGTAAATGGCTTATTTGCACACTATTATTTTTTCGTATTAACAACTAATTAATAGTACCGAGCTTATTCTCGAACTTTCTGGTCTTCAAGTTATATCATTTCCAATATATACGAAGATGCCATATAACATAAAAATCACACTTTCTATAGTCCAAAACTTCACTATTCATACCCTAGGATACCCCGAGGATATTATTCATAACCTGAATAGTAATATTTAAAACCTAAAAATTTTAAAGTGTTACACTCGTAGAGGCATGATAGCCTTAATATACTCGATCGTTTCTTTAGTTTTACCTTTGAGATTCCTGCGAATCCTTTTAAATATACTACAAGGGCTATCTAGCTGATTCCTATCTGTCAATGATTCAATGATAGAAGTTTTAATTGGCATTTTTTTTACCTGGTTAGTCTTTGCACTAGAACTCGCCATCTCATTTTCTTTTCTTAGCTTCTCTTGCAATCTTATGTTATATGTTATACAGAGTCTTGCATTGTGGTCACTAAAAAGATGTTTCAATCTAAAGGTTGGACTAAAAATCTAATAATTTTATTTAAGGGAGCCGATGGTCTAATTTAACAAGATCACGAGAAAAATTGTTTAATAGAATTAATACGCAATACTTTAAAAAAAACCTAAAAAATCTCTATTAAACCAGTGCTCAATAGAATTGGTTCTAAACTAATAATCAACAACCAAGAATAAGTCAATTAAAGCATGAGAATTAAAATTAAATTTAAGTTAAAATTACTAGTAAAATAAATAAATTTAGAAAATGTTAAAGCAAATGACTAGGGTAAAAACACAATTATTGTTTCTGGTAATCAAAGAGAGTCCCTCCAATGGTGTTTTTGTAGCCTTTATACAGGTCCAAAATCTTGATCTTGATAGAATTCCAATTCTTCTTAATATTTATTTGACCAAAAATAGGAATTTATCTTAATTTTAATTTTTTAAGGCCTTATTTGATTTAACAACCCAAATTTCCTACAAAAAAACTAATAGGCGAAAAATATTTATAGGCTTAACTTTTCAGGTCGGAATAAATACATCAATTATAGGTAACTAATTATATTTACTCATCTAATTCTTTTTCTTTTACTATTTCCATGTAAGCAGTGCAACTCCTAATTCTTATATTAGCTTAATTAATTTATTTCTTTATCTAAAAATACATAATCTTAATTTAAACACAATATATATCACATTTCATTACGGAATCCCATTACAAATATGCAATATCATTGAATTATTATAACCTAAATTTCTTTTTCTAGTTTATTATTATACATACACACACATTTGTATATGGTTCAGCCATTAAAGAAAACTTTCACCAAATTAAATTCTCTTTATGTTCATTACCTGTACCCTCATTCACACCTTAAAGAAAATCATATAAACAGGAACCACAATAAGTTTAGTTAATTATCAAGTGCAAGTATCAACTCAAATAACTTAATACTCATAATATCGCATTCTCATAAATAAATATATATATATACACACACACACACAAAACTAAAACTTAATTATACTTTAAATCACCCTCTCACTATTTACTACCTATGACACTAAATTGTTTTTCTCATTAGTCTTGGTCACTATCTTCCTTCACACCAAGCTTATTCTTATTACATCATTGTAAGCTTATTTCTATTTATTAGTTATATTAAGTCAATCTTTTATTTGAGTACACAATACTAAAGAAGTTAACAAGAAACACACCCATTTACTACTGAACCAAGTCTTGGCTTCAACCTAAAGTAAGTGTGTGTGAACACAAACACTTATGTAAGCATTGCTTTTTGCATCCCTATAAGCCTGATGATGATTACTAGAGATATAGTTCATGTCGGCGAATGCCTTTATGATGAAAGATACCAAAAAAGTGGAAATTCTCTCCATTAGCTTTGTATCTTAAAATTTCTAGTGGATCAAAATTTTGACTTGACCCGATAAGCCTATGGTATAGGATTGTTGAATTTTTTGGGAGCATCGTGGTGAGAACTTGGTGATTTTGTGAAGTAGGCAAAATAAGAGTTAGAATGGATGAATAATATTTATAAGACTTAGGAATAATCCCTAATAGAGATAAAATGAAGAATGAGAATGTCTAAACCCCATTTGTAAGCCATAGAAACACCAAAAATCTATATTTCACAAGGTGAACCATCACATGACTCTTATGAATAGTTGGGCGACTATGTGTACCATGATGCGACTATACGAACTATCATGCAACTATTTTAAAGGTAGTAAGAATAGTTACATGATGGTTTTGTATAGAATGATTACAAAATTCTGAATTCAATTCAAACTTTACTTTTGAGTCTTTAGAAACCTAGAATCCAACTAGGAATGTATCACACAAATTCTGATCAACCTGTACATCCAATTTAGAGTTGGACTATTCAAATGAGTTCTTGGAAGAGTTTTTCCACAAATTCGGTATTTTATCATCACAAATCATTTGTTTGCTTGAAGCATCATTATTGGTAAGTTTTGAGGGCCAGAATATAAATTATTCATCATGAAAATCATGTTTTCATAAGTGTCATAAGGTTAGTTGCATTAAAAATCATGTTTTCCAACAAAATATAATTGCATGTTTTGATTATTCATCATTAATATAACTTTGATCCTTTTCACATGATTTCTCATAATATTGGTTGTTTACCTTATGTTTTTAAGTTATAATCATATTTTCATCATGCTTATAAGATTAGTGGCATCAAAATCATATTTTCTTACTTTATATAGCTTTATATTTTGTTCATTCATAAAACTCATTTTTAATCTTTTTTTGCATAATTTTACATAGTAGTTGTTTAAATCACATTTTCAAGTCATAAACATATTCCTCAGCTAATATGTGAATGGCATGATTATATGAGAATTATATTGCATATTGAAGTAGTGATATTGATAAAAATTCCATATCATATTTTATTACGAATTTATTATTTTATTTTACTGTAATTATATCGTTTATATGCTTGATGTGAATATTATATCTTAAGAACTGCATTTTTTTATTAGAGAACATAGTTTCATTGGTTAATAGAGAGAATGCACACTGATTACTGGATGTAATGACTATTAAGTATTAACCATAAATCTAATTCTTTGATGATCAATGGCTTGGTCCCTATCTTTGGTTAAAATAGTTATGCCAAGTTCATTAATTCTTGGTCTACATCAAGTTGCGACTCTTGACAATCCCTTCTTGTGAGCTCTATCTAACTCATAGTGGTGACTCCACTAGGGAGAAGTAATATCACACTTCTCAAAATATGATTGGCATTGAAAACTCATTCGTTAATCCCTGTGTTGGGACCTGTATTAAACTTTGAAACCATAAGTGTCTAGCCCTTTTAGATGCCGTGAAATGCTTAAGCTTTGGAAAATCCAGTGCCTGAGGGTTATGTTCCATCCCAATCCATGTCTAAATCTTAAGCCTAATATAGGATAAACCCCTAGATCCACCTCTAGGTACCATTTTTGTTGTGATAAATTTGAATTTTTGTTAGTTAAGTTAATTTAAAGTCTTTCATAAGCACTTTAAAATTTTAAAGGAAATCAATTGCCTTTTCTTTTTCTATGGGGAGAACGTTATGATTTACTTCAAATGAACTCAACTAGCTAGAATTCAAATTCAAAAGGTAGCACGCCATGAGTAAATTCATATGTTCCCATTGATGTATGAATTAAAAACTGAGTTAAGATAGAAACACATTTACCTTTAGTGGGAGTAATGAGGTTAGAAAGATCATTTTTGTTGTACCATATATCTCATGTTTACATGCAGTTAAAGGAATAATGTGTCTTTTCTTATTTGTCAACACCATTTGTATTACAACTTTTATAATTGTGTCCTTATTACTTTGCATGGTATTGTGAAACATGAACTCATTTTTCTCAAGAAACTTAGGGGATTGCTAATATATCCATCACTTAAAAGCCTTATACCTCTAAGCATATCAAATGGTGAACTAATTAGTCACTTTACCCTTAATTAGGAAGACCCATTTGGAGGGACCCTTGCTTGTAAGAACCTTTAAGACTAAACTAAAAGCCCACATAATAAACCTAAAAACTCCTTCTAGAGTGTGCATTATCATTATCAATGTAATATGGGCCTATTGCACTGAACCTTGTTTAACTTCTTTGATATTAGATCGAGTCTATTAGACCCTTTTATCTGGCTAGGCTCAACTTAATTTCATTTCAAACAAGACATAAACACTGTCCAATGTTCTAGGCCATTACTCTCATATACACTTTAAATATGGAATAGTTTAGTCTAAGCTCGAGTCTAAGATACTTACGAAGGCCCACCTAGGAAAGATTAAATCACATATGCAACTTTAGTGATTTACCCACATAGAAATTATATGTATATACATTATAAGCCCATTCCTTATAGTCACATATCATACTTATCCATTCATATACTCATCATGCATTTGCACTTTGAATCAGGCATCTTCATATAGGGGTCATGTGTATATATATCTAGCTAACATTTTGTAAAAGCCCATTATATCTTTTTATGCATGTGTATATCCATACCCTATTAAATTCTTATATTTTCACTCTTGCATGTATAACATGCATTATTATAGACATTTTTATCACCTCATCTAGATATAAGAACACCTTATATTGGCACACGTCATGCATCATGCGTGTATCATTAATATATGATGCACATCATGTTATATCTTGTAACATCTAGAATAGGTATGCCATACGGCCATGTATCGAATGCATCATCTCGATTACTAGAATCATTACACATGCTCTCTTTAAGAATATATATGCATCATATAGGCTACTAAAATCATTTTAGAATAGGCATATCATATATTCATACATTAGTACATATTAAACTAACTCTCATCTTTACCTTTATATGTATCATTTGTCTTCCACAATATATTACACTTTTGTATTCTCATTCATAAGTCATTTGATGTCATATAGGTTTAAACATAAGTTTCATTAATAAGTTCATATCCCTACATCACCTATCTTAGGCATACATTCGTGCATCTAACATTTTATAAAGGCCACAGTTGTCTTCCTACCTATACACTGTCTCACCTAGCACACATCCCCTTATAATTAAAGCATGTATATTGTGAAATGGTGAGCCAACATTTTGTGTAATCTACTTAGTTCTACCCAACAACAATAGCCATAGTACATTCTTAGAATCATGTATTCTCATTAATCATACATACAATTACATATCATGGAAAGTCACTAATCATCCTTTAGGTATATGTGTATCACACATACATGCATTAGCATACATCATTCATACATTAGCCAGACATAACACACACACACTATTAGAATCAATCTATGCTAGCACATAAATGCCCTATTCTATTTACCTAATTATAAATATATCATTTTATAATCCTTGTCTCCTTATATCACCCCATATCATGTGTCCATTAGCCCTCATACTCTCATTCATATGCACTAAGGTCACTTGTTTTACCATACATAATGAGTTTCATTGGAATCATTTTAGGAATGAATGTGTACACGTCTTTACATCATATATTACCTTACATTCCATTTTTCAACCTTTTCAAAGTATAAAGATATCATACATTGATACATTAGCATGGATTTTTGTACGCATACATGACATATTAGATATCATTTTAGGAATGAGAATATCATGTGGTTATGTATTAGCTTGCATTATGCATCATATCATGTATCTTTAGGACTCTTTTGGAAATAAGTGCATTAGTGTCCACACATTAGTACGCATCTTACTAAGCCCTTATGATTAGAAATAGCCCATTTTTAAAATATTATACATACATAAATCATCTTGTGTCTCATATCTCATCACTTAGACATATGTATGTAAGGTATCATGTAAAATCATTCATACAAACATACATAACATATACTATTAGAATAATTTTAGGAATAGGTGCATCATACATTAGCTTGCATCATATCTATCATACATAACATACATCATTAGAACCATTTTAGGAATAGGCATAACATGCATTAGCTTATATCATATCTTGTAAGATTATTAATTACTTTAGGAATAAGCATAACATGTATTACCTTGCATTATGGCTTGTAAGATCATTTATACATTAATTACACATACATGGCATGTATCATTAGGGTCATCAACATTCATCATTTGTGTCTCTTATGTTATCACATATGCACATTATACACACATGAACAATATGCAAAGATAGTTAACACTAGTAAAGGATATCATATATACATATATTAAGCATTAACATGTACCCTTGGAATCATTTTTTAAAGAATCGCCTCTCATGCATTATCTCATCATGTATCCAGTCATCATACTAGCCCTGTATCTATACACACAAAAATCATACATGACACTAGAGATAGTCCACATCTAGCATCATATTGAGAGCATTACTCATTCATGTCTTAATCAAGCATACGTAGTCAACATTATTATAATCATTTGGTGCAAAGTGTCATGCCTTATGTAGACTCTTAGGTTGACAATGGACCATGCACATATTACATGCATCATTAAAGATCATTTTAGGATTAGATGAATAACTCATCTATACACTAACATGCATCATACATCATACTTGAGTCTTGTGCTCATGTTGCGTGCATGCTTGCAAAACATTAGAGATAGTTTGCATCTTACACGATTTTACTTAGACATCATTCATCCATGCATTGAGTATCATATTATACTTCTATATACATATTAATGTGAATCAGTTAACAAGTATGCATCATTTCGTTTAGATATAAGTTCATCATGTGTCAATATGCATCATGCAACATATTAACCTTTAGTACCCTCATTTATTTTACAAGAACAACATGTATTATTAAAGTTAATCCCCTTATTAGACATAGATAGCATACACTTAGACATTTGTTGTTAAGGCTTGACCATGCATACATCCCAATCAATCTCCATACTAGTTAGCTATTTTACTATTGAAGATCATCTTTTACTTTGACTCTTTAAGGAC
>CANXYI011899350.1:0-14870 GCA_948208565.1 Hura crepitans | reverse complement strand
TCTTATAGGCCATGGGTACAAGCAAAATAAATATTCCATGGTGATATCTTTTAGCAAATTTACTTAATTCCTATCCTAACATGCCAAACACCTTCTAAATCAATCATAGGCACCAAATTACTCATTCAAACATCCATAAGCAGCAAATTCCAGTAAGGTTTGTGAGGCCAAGTAAATAAACATTAAGAATAACATGTTAAATTCCACTAAAAACTCAAAGAAACCAATATCACCAAGGAAGAATTCAACTCTAAATGTATCATTCTAACCTTTTGAAGTCCATGTTCACTAGTATAGACACCCATAAACATGAAGAAAAGGCTATAAGTTCACTTATAAATCACTTTGAAGATGCCATTTTCATCCATCCCTATGCTTCTAGCCCAATTGCAGCAAGCATGGTAACTTTGTACTTCCTCTACATTCCTCCAATTGCCATCCAATGGCCACCAATGCCATATACATACCACCATAGAGATGTTAAATATGATTTAGCATAAAAAATCACCTAGAAAGCCTAAGAAATGAGGGAGATACAACCATAAATTCACCTTAGTGTTAGGGTTCTAGACTATTCTAAACTAGCCCTTTTTTTATATATTTTTCTCCCAAACTAGAGCTCCTTTTTGGCTTGATTATTTTTCCTCATGGTGCCTAACATCTAGAGGAATTTTTAGCCACTAGAATCACCTCATTTGGCTACCGGAGCAGAAAGATATGGCTTGAAAACTCTAAGAGTGGCATCGACAATTTTGGTGAAAAAAGAAGAATATGTTTTGTTGTTAACAAGTTAAAATCCACTTGTCATGGCACCTTTGCCACTTGGCAACGGTGTTACGCCATTTGGCATGATTATGGGCCCCATCTTGACACCTCAAAGTTGCCCCAGTAATTCTTGAACCATCTCGATTTTACAGGAAACTTTGAAAATTCAAAGAAATTCACTCGAACTTCTAAAAATTACACTGTTTGTTTTAAAATTTCTATTTTAATCCCCTCTACCTCTTTGTAAATTTTTGTGGAGTTTTTTTTACTACCTCAAATTGTATGCCAAACTTAAAAATTATGAGATTTTGCAAACCACCTCTGAATTTAAAAATTCTTTCACTATTGGACTCAGTGTTATTTTTTAGCTTTAGGGTCTACTATTTTCGGGATTTTTATTACTGCAATAGGTAGCTTTCAACCTGAAATGAATTGTTGGTTTTGCTATATTTTTAAATTTTACCTATTTCATCAAATTAAGGCCTCTTAAAGTTTCATGACCTATGCCACTACCTCGATCCATGTGTAAGTGACCCGACACCTCGAGTGCACTTCTCAAACCCTATGGCACTATTCATAAAGCCTTGAAGTATGGGCATTACATTAATAACCCGCAGTTCCTTCTATAACTCAAAATAGAAGGGACCAAAGCATATTTACCTTTCTATGCTACCTACTGCAACTTTAAAAATTCTTATCTATATCATAGTGACAACTGATCAACCATAATTTTTTTACTATAGTAGCGTGCAGTGTCATAGCAACTATAGAAAACCTATTGTCCTCCCATCTTTCAATTCCATTTTAGTTTCACTACTTCTTCTTATGTCCCTTTCTAGCACCAATTTTCATTATCAACAATTACCAAACTAACCACACCATCCCGTAATCTATTGTCTATGTGTGACAGCTGCAACAGCATTATGAGGTGCTCGGTGAAATGCTAGTGCTTACAGCAGCAAGGCCATTTGCTTTATTTTTGTTATACCTAACAACAGAACAAAATTCCCTTTATGATTTTCCTCATTTACCCATATAATTTAGATTAGAAATAAATGAAATAGACATTGCTTACCCTCTTGAATTCCCTTTAGTTCCTTAGTTTCTTACTTGTTCCAAATTTTTGCCCCTTTAAATATCTGCATCTTCAGCTAGTTGATGTGAACTATTATTAAGCTAAAATCCTATTGAACTAAATTTCCCTCTCTTATAGAAATTTCCTATCTCCTGTAATTTTTTGCTTCTTAAATAAGATTTTTGGTCTGTTATGAGCTTTTATTGCCCTTTATCTCTTTCTCGATTTTTCCTCTCTTTTGCTAGCCTATTTCTCTCTCTCCTTTTTTCTTTCTAGCCTCCCACTTGATCTTTCTTACTCAATGATTTATGCTATCACCAAGAATTTCAAGAAAATTGTCAACTTATCAAGCTAATTTTATTCTTCTACCTGTATTACTAGTATACCCTTCTCATTATCCTTATTGTTATTTTGATGTTCATAATTACAAATTTTTTATCCCGTATATCCATACAGTGGCCAATTCCATAATAATTTTTCCATAGAATACTCCTTAATTTAATTAATTTGTCCTAATATTATATCTCTAATTATGCTAAATAAATTTTATTAAATTAATTTAGTCACTCTCCATTAATCTCTCTTTGAACACAAGCTTGCTAATTAATTTACCAAGCTTAGAGTGTTATAGGTGCGAAAATTCTCCCCTACTTAAGCTATTTCATCCCCAAAATAAGGTTACATACTTGAGAGGAGTAGCCATAGAACTGCTAACTCAAGGACAGTTAGTTTTTTTTATATAATCTTAACTATCCGCACTTACACCATAACACCCACAGGGGGAGTGATTTTATTTCTTATGCTTCTGGTTATTCTAATCTACATAACTATAAGCTCTCGTTTATAAGTAATGTTGGTCCAAATTCTTACATTCTTTATTAAGATAAGGTATGTGTGAGGTAGAGTTTGTGACCTTCCAGTAGTGCTACCTTGATATATCATGAACATTTCAAAGCTTGGGTGACACCTTCTTGTAAACTTCTATGCCAATTTGTTATAGTTCTCATATGATAGTATGTGCCTTAAACCCTTTATTACATAAGGCTTTATATAGTTCCTATTAGAACTTAGGGGCAAACCTCAATTATAAACTCTGCTAGCTTCATAAGGGAAAAATATGCTTTAATTAGTAGGAATGATGTTAACTTAGACAATTAATTCACTAATACTTAAACTACACCCTCTTACATCACCTTAGCTTTGATCTCCTTCCCTCATCTAGGCCTGGCCTAGAACAACCTATAACCATAGGTTCCTTGCCTGAGCCTTTAATACTTTATTGAATAAAAAGACTCTGACCTGAACTTTGTTATTATTTCTATGTCTTCCACCATTCCCAACTTTACTTCTAACTAACTAATTATACCATTAACTTCTATCATATTATAAATGAAAAATATCCATTATAGTTATAGAGTTAAGTAATCAATCATCTTTCACTACTTTAGGCATCTCCTAGAATATGGGCCTTTTCAGGGTGTTAGTCATTTGAGCAATCATAATTTTTCAATAATTCCATCTTCCCATACTACTTTTGTTTTAACTCTTTTTGTGAGGGTATGTGCCTTCAACTCTTAGAGTTATCATCATTGAAACATCTTCCTTGTATGGGTAGCACTTTTTTTTTTGCAACTATTAAAGTTACTTTTACTGGATTCTAATTGAATCTTAGATACCATCGCCATATATGTCAAAGAAGTCATCCCTTCTATCCCTAAATTACACTCCTTATCTAGACATACCATATCTTTTTATCAAGGTTCATAGCACCACTCTTAGATGTTTGCCATATCCTCTTCAACCTAGAATAATTTGACAAGTCATTGGTAGACATTATCACCCCTAAGTGCTCATTGCTAACATACACCACATACTTTAAACTATCATTAAAAATACTTTACAACTGTTCAAATTCCACTATGCTTCTGTTGAACCACTATGATTTCATACATTCATAGTTATCCATTAAAGGTTCTCGTACTATTAGTAAAAGTGAGAATGATAGAGGAGTTGATATTACTAATAATACAACTCTTGGTATAGATTTAAATATGTCAATAAAGTATTGATAAAAATCTCATGTTTTAAGGGTAACCATGAGTACATTGCTAAGGGTAGCTTTAGCAAAAAGACATAATTTCCTTCTTCGCTCTACTCATAACACAACTAGGAATCTAAAAAAAGTCCGATAGCACCTTTTTATATCTATTAATGGCTTTACCTAAACAAGAGGAAGCATTAAGATCTAGACATACTCTTATACAGAATTAGCATGTATAGACACTATAATCTTATAACCATAAATACCACAATTGTAACACCCTTAATTCTTAGATGCTGCTTATTATTTAAGTTAAAGAGGGTATTACAGGTGAGCAAATGCTTAAACTTGAAGCTAATGATCCTAATAAGAGGTTTTAAGAAGGGTTCTAGTTAAACTTATCTATGACTACATTATTCGATGGAAATATGTTTAAACTAAAGGATAGTTTGGATTAAATTTTGACAACATAATAACTATGTGGACATCCTACCAAACATTGTTCCTATCGAAAAACACTTATATAAATAGTATAGTTATTAAAATCAATACTCCAATCATCACTTACTATAATAACATCAAACAACTGCATTAACATTGCAACATCACATCTATAAGTCTGTCCCCCTATATGGTAACTTAAGGACACAACTAAAGACTCTTCATTAAAGGAAGATGTAAAATAAGGTTTATCTTATTAGGTTTTAGCACATAGCAACCTAATATCATGCAACAATCTTAATTGAACTCGTACACCTTTATGTATCTCAATTTAGTTAACTTTCATGATCCATTGGATTTACGAACTAAAACACATTCAAACAATCTTATTTACACCCATTTTAGATTACATTACTTATATGCATACATTTCTAATTAAATAAAGTCTGTACATGCCATTATAAGCACTTGATACTTTAAATAAAAGAAAGAATTATATGTACAACTAGTTCTAATAGATTGGAATCTTATGCTTGTTCTTATGCGTCTAGTGTAACTGATGTTTTGCTTGATGTCATCATACCTCTATAACTTGCATAAGGCAAAACTAATGCCCTAAGTAAAATATGCTCAATGGTACTTTAGTATATCTAAATCTCATATTTTAATAACTCAAATAAAACCTAGGTTAATTTGTTTTAAAAAAAGGAAAGAATGTGATGCTCTCTACTCGATCTATACATCAGACCTGAATAGAGAGCATGCACACATACCAATATCTAATTTTGGTACCTATAAAACCATATTAAATTAAAACTTTTTTTAATTAAATGATTTATTGACTAGAGTAGTTATGAAAACATTAAAAACTATTTGGCTTGCTTTACAAGGTAACTAATAGGGTTGTTGTGTCAAAAATTTGACGGCATAACGGCTGTAGCTAGACACATTCCCAAATATTAAACCTATTAAAAAAACTTCAATATTGATATGCTACACATCTCAACAACAAATTGGTCCTCCTGACCCTTGAACTCATCAGAAAATTGTAAAACCTTAGGCTTATCTCAGTCAGCATTCTCACATGCAACATCAAGAGTTATCACGCAAGTCATGCAAGAAATATAAAGCTTTTACAATAAATATAGTTTTAGTTACAAAAATGACCCATATTTATAGATTAGGCCCAATCACTCAATAATCACAAGAGCATCACTCTTTATATTTAGATCATTGTCATCTTACAAAATAAAACAAAAAATACCCTAGAAGGGTAGCCTTCGTGTTCTCCTATAGGGTTGAAGCTTTAACTTTAATCTACTGCTCTATTAACTATGCATCATGAACAAGTAATATGCTAAGCTTTTACTTAGTGGTATAATCACTTTAACTTAAATATGATAGTTTAAACATGCATTTATGCAACATATCTCAAGTGCATCATTTACTATGACACATATGCATACATTATGAAATTCACATAATTATGCATTTTGATGTACATACTTGCCTTTAAATACGCATAAGCTATATTATGTCCATAATCACAACATAATTACCCTTAACATAATTAAACATAAACCATGTGCATAATGTTCTCATATATCACTCAAAAATATACGCATACTCAATTACACATTATAGTGACTATAATAATCTGTATTTTGAACACTAACCATTTATGTGTGCCACTACAACATGTTCGAGTTTTATAGTCCTTTGTACACCAATACATCAATATTATGTGTATCAAACTCCACAATTTTCTACATTTATCATATTCTTAGGTTTAGGCCATTATTATGTCATAATTGTTAATTTTACATATTAACACATCATTTAGGTTGCAATTACCTTTATTTTACATTTAACTTAAGCCCAAAATAAAAAGACAACTATCTAAGGCTAGATAATGGATACCATTAGCCCAAAGGCCTTTCACCAAAAGGTATATAAAAATATTGCACTCGAAAGCACTTAAACCCAAAAGTGTGTATGGACATTGTATTCGAAGGCACTCGTATCTATAAATACAAAAACACATTAGCTTATAAGCCTCACACCTAAAGGTACGTGAAAACATTGGTTCAAAGGCCTCATACTCATCGACACATAAACACTGACCCATAGGTCTCATACCTAAAGGTAAGCATGGCAAATGGTAAATCCTAGTTGACCAGTTAACTTATCCAAACTAAGTTTTCTAACTGTATAGGCATTATTAAACTTGTTAATTTATCTGATTTTAATCATTTTTAACATATATCATTGTTTATGCCTCAACTTGCATAAACTGATCACATTGGCTATTTCACACATCAGCGAGGCCTACCTTCTCATGCCAAGTAACATATGTCATATTATACATTGTATAGCCAACTTAAGCTCTAATGCATCACAATTAGGCACCACAGTTCACGTTTCACATTTCAAGCTAGTTTACACATAACATCAGTGTTTAGTGAATTATCTACCTTTAGTCACTATTAGAGGGCAATCACTTATACCCAAAAAAAATGGCATTTAGCCACTTCCTATGTCCTATACCCCTGTAAGTAGATAATTCAAACTTCTCACATTCACCTTTTAGTCATTTTCATCATTCATTATTCATTTATGCATCTATTTCCATAAAGGTACCTAATTCACACCATTCACTCATTTAATACATTTGGCCATCACTAAGAATACACACATAATCAAGTCATCACATGTGCACACTTGAAATGGCATTTAAGCACAGAACATGATTTTTAAGTCACTCACATACATAAGTCACAAATTGCCCATTCAACTCAACAACCATGAAATTTTGGGCTCTAATTGTGTAGGGCCACAATTTCACATACATAACTCATTTTGATTATCATACAACATGCATGGATGCTAAAGTCACATCCTTTAATGTGAATTCATTACTTATGGTCATACATGTATTAACATGCCTTAATGGCTCATTTTAGCCATAAATGCAACATATAGGTGCATGTCATCATCTATTGACCATACAACCAACATTCTCTCACTATTAGTATCTTATTCATGCCATAAATATCCATTCTATCATCCATCAATCATACATGCACACATGGGCACATAACCACATTCAACATATTAAAATATCAATAATGACATGATACATTTATGGCCTAATTTCACCATAAATATGCATTATGCATACATTATAAGTTTTAGGCTAGCACATTACATTTATTCATCATCTATTAATATCATTCATTCCAAATTTACATTTATTCTACATAATCTCATTAATTGCCATATTAATGTCTTAATGCCATAATGATAATTACTTCAATGTCATCAATTTAAGGTGATTGCACATATTGAGATAAGTCATTTGGGATGCCTGATGCTCTCATAGGCCTTTTCCTTTCCTTGAGAAGCTCAGCTTAAGTTTTCATCTACAAATTAACATAGGTTCGATTTTAAAAAAAATTATATAAAATCATAGAAACTCTAAAAATCAAAATGAGCCTATTTATACTCTATTTGGCACCCGAGGAAACTAGGAAAAATATTAAAATAGAAAGAAAATTACTTGAATGTTAGGTGCACACTATTCACCTAGGGAAGGAAATCATAATTCCTCCCAAGAAACTCCACCAAATCTAGGTTTCTTATTATCTATAGGTTTGGTTCAGAATGCTTTACCCTTTGAGACATATTTTTTATGGTGGCTAGGAGTGTGTGATGAAAGAAATAGAGGAAGGGGAGAAGAAGGGTGTGTCGCATTTGATGGAAATGAGAGGGAGGATGTGGGTAGAAATGGGTATTTATAATTTTAAAAATTAATTTTCCCAATACTTTCATAAAATTTTATCCCCTCTAGGAATATTGGATTTGCCTCATTTTGTGGCCAAAATTAGATAAATTCCTCCACTAATCTCTCCGAAAATCTCAAGCCAAAAAAATGAAGAAAACCTAAAAAATTAATATATTTTCTTTCCCAAAAATTAAGTAAAAATATTTTTTTATATCTAAAAATTTTGATTCCAAAGTGAATGGACTATTCAGCATATTTAAGTATCAGGTTGTAACATTTTTAGATTACTTTGAGCAACTTTTAATTTATTTGATGGTTTAGCTTTGCCTACTGCACTATTTATAAGACACTGTCATAAAATCTTGCTTAGCATTTTTAACCACCCAAATGACTTTGGATTAGCTTTAAACTTTGGCCAAAATTCTCTCATAATTAATATTCCCCAGTGGTACATTTAATGCTCGGGTTTTGAGAAGTACTATTCATCTTAAGAATTACTATACATGAGAGTTGGGACTTTTGGGTCGTTATATTTTTTCCTCTCTTAAGAGAGATGTCGTCCTCAACATACCTAGTTCAAAAGGATGTGGATACTACTCTCTCATTGGAGCTTCACTCTGCCATATAGCTTTTCCAATGTCATATTACCTTCACCAATTGCACCCTTTTATTCTGCAACTCCTTAACCTCTCTGGTAAGGAAACTTGCAGGTTCTTCCTTGTATGATAAGTCTAGCCATATCTCCACTTCTTTAGCTATCAAGACATGTGAAGGGTCCGATTTGTACCTTTTCAACATCAAGACATGACACATCATGAATATGTTGTAACTCTAGAGGTAAAGCCAGTCTATAGGTCAATGGATCCACACGTTCTGTGATCTTGTATAGTTTAATGAACCTTAGACTCGACTTTCCTTTCTTACTAAACCTCAACACCTTTTTCCATAGAGATACCTTGAGAAAGACTTTGTCACTGACTTCATACTCGATGTCTCTTCTCTTCAAATCCGTGTTGGATTTTTTTCTATGTGAAGCAACCTTCATCATTTCACTGATAATTTTGACCTTCTCTTCACCATCTTTGACTAAAACCAATCCTATAAACTTGTGCTCACTCATCTCGCTCCAACATAAAGGAGTCTTACATCGTCTCTCATAAAATCCCTTATAAGAAGACATACCAAGGCTTGCTTGGTAACTATTATTGTAAACAAACTCTACCAAAGAGATATACTTATCCTAGCTACCTTTAAGCTCTATGGCATATGCTCAGAGCATATCCTCAAGCACCTAAATAAGCCTCTCTAACTAACTATCTATCTAAGGATGAAAAGCCATGCTAAAACTAAGCCTAGTTCCTAAAGTGTTATGGAGTTTCCTTTAAAATCTCGATGTAAAATGGGGATCTCAGTCTAAAATAATAGAAAATGGCACTTTATAAGCCTAACTATCTCATTAATGTATAGTTCAGCCAACTTCTCTAAGGAATAATGCTTTTTACTCGAATGAAGTGAGCTAACTTGGTCAATCTATCAATCACCACCCAAATAGAATCATGCTTATTCCTATTCATTGGTAGTCCAATCACAAAATCCATAGTGACTTGTTCCCATTTCTATTCTATAATTGTTATGGGATGTAGCAAACTAGAAGGAACTTGATGCTCAACCTTCACTTGCTAATAAGTGAGGCATCTAGTCATATAATCAACTACATCTCTCTTTATGCCTGGCCAATAATATACCATCTTCAAATCCTAGTACATTTTAGTACTGTCGGGATGTATACCATATAGTGCATTGTGTGATTTGTGTAGAATTTGCTATCTTACATCTTTACCATCTTGTACATAAAGGCACTTATGATAATGTAAATAACCATCCTCTTTGATCACAAATTTGGTAGACTTTCCCTCTTAGATCATACTCATGATATTCTCAAGCTTATAACCATTCTTCTATGAATCTTTCACTAACTGCATCAAACCTAGCTTGACTTATAGCTCTGCTAACAAACCACCATCATCTTACAACTTCAAGCTGACATGTATCACCTTTAAAGCTAACATAATCTTTCTACTCAAGGCATCTATAACCACATTAGCTTTCTGAGGATGGTACTTAATAAAGCAATCATAATCCTTGATCAACTCTATCCATCTTCTTTGCCTTAAGTTTAACACTTTTTGTGTCAGTAGATACTTTAGACTCTTGTGGTCAGTGAAGACATAACACTTTTCTCCATAAAGATAATGCCTCTATATCCTTAAAGCAAACACAATGGTTGTCAGCTTTCAGTCATGTGTTAGGTAGTTTTTCTTATAAGGGTTTAATTATTGTAAAGTATAAGCAACAACTTTTCCATCCTACATAAGTACACAACCTAACCCATTCAATAAGACATCATTATATATGGTGAACTCTTTTCTTGACACTAGTTGAAGCAAAATTAAAGCCTCAATTAACATACTCTTGAGCTTATCAAAACTCTCCTGATATTTGCTATCCCACTCAAATTTCACATCCTTTCTCAAAAGACATGTCACAAGGGTTGCTATCAAAGAAAACCCCTTGAAAAACCTTCTATAATATCTAGCTAAACCTAAGAAACTCTTTATCTAAGTTGTATTCCTAGGTGGTTCCACTCTATTACAACCTGAATATGTCGATGCTATATACTCCAAAAATGAAATTTCCTTTAGCCAAAACTCACACTTGCTGAGCTTAGCGTAGAGCTTCGTATCCCTCAAAGATTTGTAAAACTATTCCTAAATACTTTTCATGCTTTTCTTGGTCTTTAGAATACATAAGGATGTCATTGATGAAGACTACTACAAACTGGTCTAGAAATAGCCTGAAGATCTAGTTCATGAGATCTATGAATGCCACCGGTGCATTAGTTAACCCAAAAGGTATCACTAGGAACTCATAGTGACCATATCTAGTCCTAAAAGACTTTTTATATATATCTACCTCTTTTACTCTCAGCTAATAATACCTGGATCTAAGATCAATCTTAGAGAAAGACACCTACCCCTTTAAGTCGATCAAAAAGATCATAGATCCATGAAAATGGATATTTGTTCTTAATGGTGACTTTGCTTAACTGCTTATAATCTAGAAAAAGTCTCAAAGAACCATCCTTCTTATTGACAAATAAAACTGGTGCTCCTTATGGTGAAACACTCAATCTAATAAAAACTTTATTGAGAACCTCTTGCAACTGTATCTTAAACACCTTCAGCTTTGTAGGAGCCATCCTGTACAGAGCTATGGAAACTAGCGATGTGCCTAGCATCACCTCATTTCCAAATTCTAACTCCCATTTTGATGGCAAACCAAGTAATTCATCTAGGAAAACATCCTCAAACTCAGCCATAATAGGAATCTAACTTGTTTTTGATACTTCATGTTCAGTGTCAACCAAATAGGCAAGATAGGCTTGACAACCCTTTCACATCATCCTTCTAGCTATAACTACTGATACTATATTAGCCATACAATTTGATCTCTCACTAATAAATGTCACTTCTGATCTATCACTAGCTTGTAATGTTATCCTCTTCCTTTTATAATCCACCATTGCATTATACTTGGATTACCAGTATATGCCCAAGATAAGATCAAACTCATTGAACAATAGTTCAATGAGATCCATTAAGAAAACATGTCCTTGTGCTGACAAAGGATAATTTATATATACTTTGTTCACTATAATGTGATGTCCTATAAGATTGCTAACCATCATATCAAAACTAAGGTCATTTGACTCTAAACCCTAATCTATAATCCATGCTATGCAGATATACAAATGTGTGGACCCTAGGTCTATAAGTGCTAAAGTAGGTAAATCAAAGATATGAAAAGTACCTACTATAACATATGTGGTGTCTGCCTCCTCTCTAGCTTGTATAACATGCTATTTCGCTAGAGCTTTGCTCTTTAACATATCCTTCTAACTAGGCCCAGCTATGCTCTTAATGTCTCTCTTATCCCCTTTTGTGATGAATCTAGTGGCCTCACTAGACAATCTCTCTAGAAATACACTTTAGAGCCACAACCCTAGCAAACTCCTGTTTAGTTTTCCAATAGACACCTCCGTGTTTCTTCTGACAAGTCTCACAAATTAATGTCAGAACACTGCCAGCTATTGTTTTAGAAGCACCTAAGGTATAAGTCTATACTCTAGAACCCTGTCTTGACCTCTGAGATTTATCTAACTTTTTGGTCTATTGTTTCCTAAACTGACCCCCTTTCTATTTCTTATTAGCTGTATAATAAGAGCTACCCTCTCCCTAGCCATATAACCTTTTCTTAAAGCTATCTCTCTTTTGTCTTAGTAGATGTACCATCTCTATTGTATGACAAGTTGCTATCAAGGGTAAAAATTCCCTCATTTGTATAGAAGCAATTGTTGCACAATGTCTAGGTTTAACCATTTCTTAAACTTCTTGTAGTGATCTTCCTCTATAGCCACATCTGCCTTACCATATCTACTTAAGTGAGCAAAATCCTTTTCATACTCAGATATAGACCTATACTTCGACTTTAGATTTATAAACTCCTAGTACTTCTTATCTAGGTAATGCTCAGTTATGTATTTTTTTTCTTGAATTCTTTATTAAAGAACTCCTATGTAAGTTCATCAGCCATCTTATGCTCTATAATGGCCTCCCAACACTTTAAAGCTTCCTCCGATAGCATAGAAGTAACACACATGGTACACTCCTCTCGAGGACACTTTAACTGCTGCATAATTTTAAGCATCTAATCTAGTCAATACTCAACTTTTCTTGACTCATCTAAACCCTCACTCTTGAAGAACTCAGCCTTATTCTTCAATAATCATTCAAAGTACATCTTCTAAAAAGCTTGGTGCTCTTGAGGTACTAGAGGTAGAGTTATGTGTACTGTTGCAACTATGACAATAGTAGCTATAGTAGCCACTAACACCTAGCTGATAGACTCTAACATCATCTCTAACCAAGTTGGTTGACCTTGTTGTCTAGCTATAGCATGTCCCATATCACTGCAGGTCACATACTCTAGTTGTACCTTTCCTTGCCTAATAGTTGTAGGAGCTTGGCTCTCTACTTCTTCCTCTTTACTTTAGGCAGTACAATAACTTATCTCAATATCTATAGGTAAGAGAAATAGATTCTAAACCCCACATGTAAAATGTTATGGTGTAAATATATTATAATGCTCTTGTGTAACTCATAGGTTTAGAGGAAAGCCTATATCAATACTTTAATACCACTAAAGTGTGATGCCCTCTACTTGATTCGTACATTAGACCCAAATAGAGAACTTGCACACATACCGATATCTGATTCTACTACCCATAAAACTAAATTAAATTAAAACTTTTATTAATTAAATAATTTCTTCACTTAAAGAGCTATGAAAACATTAAAAACCATTTGGCATGCTTTATGAGGCAACTAATGAGGTCATCGTGTCGAAAATTTGATAGCACAATGACTATATTAGGACACTTTCCAAAATAGTAAACCTATTAAAAACATTTCTATATTGACATACAACATATCTCAACTTGAAATGGATCCTCCTGACCCTCCAACTCATCAGAAAATCATAGAGTCTCAAGCTCATCTCAGTCAACATTCTCACATGCAACATTAAGAGTTACCGCACAAGTCATGCAAGAAATATAAAGCTTTTACAATAAATACAATTTTAATTACAAAATTGACCCATGTTTACAGATTAGGCCTAATCCCTCTAGAATCACAAGAGCATCACTATCTATATTTACATTACCTTTATTTTACAAAATAAAACAAAAAGGACCCTAGAATGGCAGCCTTCGTGTTCTCCTATGGGGTAGAAGCTTTGACTCTAATATGCTGCTCTGTTACTTATGCATCGCAAATAAGGAATATGCTAAGCTTTCACTTAGTGGTGTAATAACTTTAACTTGAATATGACAGTTTAAACATGCATTTATACAATATATGTTAAGTGAATCTTTACTATCACACATATGCATACATTATGAAATTTACATAATTATGCATTTTGTTATACATATTTTCCTTTAAAAACATGCAAGCCACATTATGTCCATAATCATAACATAATTACCCTAAACATAATTAAAAATAAACCATATGCATAATGTGCTCATATATCACTCAAAAATATACACATATTAAATTACATAGTATAATGAGTATAGTAATGTGCATTTCAAACCTTAACAATTCATATGCACCACTACCACATTTTCAGGTTTTATAGCCCTTTATACACCAATACATTAATATTATGTGTATTAAACTCCACATTTTTCTACATTTATCATATTCTAAGGTTTAGCCCACCATTATGTCACAAGTATTAATTTCACATATTAACATATCCTTTACACTACAATTACAATTATTTTGTGTTTAACTTATGCCCATAATAAAAAGACAACTATCCAAGGCTGGATAATGAATACCATTAGCTCGAAGGCCTCATACCCAAAGGTACATAAAAACATTGCACCTAAAGGCACTCATACTCGAAAGTGCGTAAGGACATTATACCCAAAGGCACTCGTATCCATAGATACGTAAACACATTGGCCCACAGGCCTCACACTTGAAGGAATATGAAAACATTAGCACAAAGGCCTCATGCCCATCGACATATAAACATTGACCTATAGGTCTCATATGAAAAGGTAAGCATGGCAGCTGCTAAATCCTAGTTGATCGGTCAACCTGTCCAAACTAGGTTGTTAAATTATATAG
>CANXYI011899125.1:0-14729 GCA_948208565.1 Hura crepitans | reverse complement strand
ATGGTTTATAGAGGGCACTCAAGTATATAATATGGATTTTAGGTATAGTTAGCATAGTAGCTGAAGTTGTCTATATATTTTAAGATTAAAGAAGATGATTGTATAAAAGGCCTTTATCTAAATATTTTATTTGTCATTTTTTTATGATTGTAGGCTTGAGGCCCTATGTGTCTATGATATTAATAATGATGTGTGATGATAATGGAGGACTAGAAGGGTCCAGGTGATGACATATATGGATGATATTATTAGAAGTGCTTTTTCATAAGTGCTTTTTTTTTGAAATATTACCCGAGTAATCGTTATGTTGTCTGAATTTTTATTGAATTAATTACTACTAAAAAATAGATTTTGATGTTTGTTATGACTTGTGTAATGATGCTTAAGGATTAGATTGGAGTTTTAAGAGTCACCTATCTATTAATGAAATAAGTCAATAAGTGTTAAACAAATAAAAGTTAGAGAAATTTTAAGGTGGGTGACCAAATAGGAAGTGACATCGCCTATTGGATTTCTTAGGGAATCAAGAAAGGGTGTTAAAGTTTTGCACTATTGCTTTAGCATTTCATTGCAAACACAAAAGTAGGGGTAACTATAGATGCCTAGATTTTGGATCTAGAATTTTTCTAACGATTTGTATGTCAATTTGACCTAAAAAGCTTATCGTGCGATGTGAATTAGAGAAAAAAATAGGGATTTGTGTCAATAGTAGAATGCTTAGTCCAATAAGCCGAAGCTCGAAGCCATACACTAATTCTGATAGTGGTGCCAGGGCAAAGCCCATATGTATGCACCCATTGAATTTTGGGCCTATGATGGTAGCTAGAGATAATCGTAGGCAATAAGTCAAGAAATCTTAAACCATGTTCCATATGAACTCTTATCTGCACATACTAATATAGAGCCAGCCTAGAGAAATTAAGCTCATGGCTTAAGGCCTACTAGGACAAACCAAAGGTATAGTTTGTATGGACATATGAACCTTGAACCAAGGTCCACATGGACCTTCCCTAAAAAAATTTCCTAAAACTTAATTTGCTTATTCAAACTCTAATTTATAATCTTACTAGAATTCTCTTCCTTTTGAACAAGAGAATTTCCCTAAAACCCTATGAATACCCTTTTATCAACCTATTTTAGGGACCTACAATCATAAATTATCACCCAATTTTTGAGAGTTTAAGGAGTAAAATCCATCATAGGATCTGCTCTACTAGTCCTAAAGTAATTATTAAAAATTGTCATTCTTCTAAAAGCATACCTTTTGTCTTGTTTCTTAGAGCATTAACTAAGGTAAGATATGAGACCTCTAATATCATTATTTTAATTTTATTTTCACAACTTTATAAGGAACCAATGATTTCCTATGACTAATTAACATATGAGGTGATTATATGTAAATCCCTACATCAATTATATGAGTAGGTTAAACTTTTAAATCATTTTAATCATGTTTGAATTGTCACAGAAAAATTGTAATTGCACTTACTTTCTAGAATAGACAATTAAGTCTACACAGACTTATTTTTATAAGGGTTGAAGATGAGGTCCGTATGAACCTATGTTCGATAATAGTTTTATATTTGTCTTTTATATTTTGTATTAGCACTTGTTTAAAGTTTAATAATATGTGCTTTACCCACATTAATCCCCATACCATGTTTTTAACATGTAATGATGCTAAATATTTCTTTTAATTAAGCATAGTCATTTTATTTATCCTTATGCTTGTAATATACTTTTTGGAATAAACATCAAGTCTAAATAGCCATTCTTTCTTGAGGATTATGGTCTAAACAGATGTTTATATTCAATTGATATGTTTTCATGTGGTCCTTAAAGACATCTTTTATGTTTATTTGTTTGTTTATCTCTTCTCATCATCATTCAATGTTCTAATCACCATTTTTCTTATAATAATTGTTCAAGCATATTCCATACATATTTATATCCATATGTATACCTTTAACATGCATTATAATAACCTTATTTGGTATTGTTATTAGCTCTTTATTGAGCTTTATTTATGTTACTAATCTTTTTTATTTCGAGTTGTGTAGGGTTGACTATCCATTTTGGATATGTGGAATGGATGGACATATCAATTATGACATCATATAGTCCTCATGAACAAAGATAGATGGCCATATTGAGTCTGTACAGACTTAACAACATAAAAGTGGGACCAATTATTTATTCCTTGTTTACTAATTTATTTTTCTACCTTTTATCTCTTTTGCTTATTTTGGGTGGTAATAGATGGTTTAACAACTTACAATACATGTAAAAATGCTAAACTATATAATGATTTTCTATCTAATTAATTAGTGTTTTCATAACAGAATGGTTTTGAGTTTTCCTTAATAAAAGTAACATAAATGTATTTAAACAAAGGCCAATCTCCTAGAGATGGGACTTAGGCAATTATCGCTAATTCTTATGTAATTATAGGTAGTTGTCAGGTTGAATAATAACTAATAAATGAGCCAATTTATGGGTGTTTAATTTACATTTTCGCTTTGAATATTGGAACTTATTTTTTATGTGAAAAGGTGACATTTATTGTTTTAAATTATAATGCTTGCTTGCATGATATGTGATAGATAAATGTTAGAATATAAAGGATGGTATATTGTCGGGGAATAAATAAATTCTGATTCTAAACCCTTTTTTGTCAAAAGAACAATGGTTCTAGTGTAGAGCTAGGTGGCAAATCCAAACACTAACCACCTTATCCCCACTACATCATAAAAATCTATAATTAGTTTGTAAGCGATGGAAATTTAATTATGTAGATGGCAAATGAAATTGGATTTTATTTGTTATTTTTAAAAAATTGTTGTACACATTTTTCAAGCTATTTTTTCACTATAGAAAACGGCTAAATTAGGAAAAATTTTATTCAATGATTTCTTTTAATTTTGTAGCCTTAAATTATTTTTCATAAGTTCTTTAATGATTGAAACGTAATTATGATGCTGATCAATAAAATTGGATCTATTTGATAATTAAAAGAATTATTTCAAAACTATTTTTGTTGTTAACAACTCTTATAAAATTGATCAAGGTTTTAATAGTGGTGTCAAATTTTTATTTTGCTTCCTTTCAATTCTAGACCTACTTGTTCATAATTATTGGTTAATTATAAAGTTAATGTGAATATATTGAATGCCCAAAACTGATTGCTTATGAATGGAATTCATAGTTTTGTAATAGTTGCATAAACATATACCACATTTGCTATCGGTAGTGATCAACAATTTCATTTTGAGTTGATTAATTGGATTGCTTATTTTGAATAAATTTTTTGGGTTATTATATACGATTTTATGTGTTGATGCTTGCTAGAATTGGTTCCTAATCATTTGGAACAATTATTTTACAAAACAATGATAATTGGTTTATTAGTAAATGTTAGAAATTGGATTTTTTGCATTAGTGCAATTCAAAATTTCAAATTAAATAATTCCAAATTATTATTGTAATTTGCTACTAGAATAGATGCAAATTTAACTAACTAAATGGATTAAATAATTAAATTTCTAAATTAATTATTGGTTGGACCAATAATTAGAAGAAAATAAGCATTTTGAAGTATATGTAACTCGAGGATCCCCAAAATAATTTTCAATTCCAATGAAAATTTTTCCATTTTGGAAATGGTTTCTAAATTGGAAAGAATGATTAAATATGGAATTAATTTAATTAATTGGATTAACAAGATTAATTACCATATTTAAAATTCTAAAAATCTAAGCAGAACGGCATGTTATTTTTATAAGAGTTGTAAAATAAACAAAATTCGACCAAGTGGGACCTAAAAATTGATAGTTAATTATGTGCACTAGAGATGCATGTTAAAGGTGTATGTTAGGCATAATGACTAGTTTTGGGCAAAGACTAATGAGATTGATTTGTATTGCTTGAATTTTTCTTGGTTAAATTGGGCACGTATGTCCTAGCCTTTTTCCTTTTTCTCTATTATAGTTCTCTTCTCATCTAATTCCCATCACATGCAATGAGAGGGCTTCTAATTTATATGATTTATAATTAGATTACATAAGGTTAGATTAGGATGAAGAAATATAAGGAGGAAAATATAGAAGAAAGCTTACCAAGAAGGACCAAGAATAAACAAATAGAAATGTTCTTTTATTTCTTATTGGGTTTATAATTCATGTATAACTACCTATGATTTGGACAAAATTTGTTTCCTTTTGCTCAAAGAAATCAATGAAGTAAAAGTCAATAACTAGATGATATATTTAATGTGGTTGAATAGCATATGTATAATTTAATGTCATTAAATATGCATTTGTATGCCAATGTATGTGAAATCCCTTTACATGAGCATAAAAAGGTATACAACCTTGATAATACTTAATTAGAAGAAATGCCTAAATAATTTGTGGTTTCCATGCCTTTTATTAATATGAGTTAAACTAGAGTTCTCTTTAGTAGTAAGTTTTTTAGCATACTAAAGCCCATGCGACATTGGATATGTTTAAATCATAATAATGGGTACATCTTAGCATATTATTAGCTTATTGAGCATACTCAAGGCTAATAATCATGAAGTAAGATTGGGGAAATATGTATGTGATACATATGCATCACGTGTTAATGACTTAATGATCAGTAGTTCCATATGACACAATTGGCATATAATGTCTATCATTTATTTAATTGTTGGGCTTATTGAGCATACTCGAGGCTTAAACCTTAAAAAAATGGATATTGACCCAATAGAAGAGCTTCTAATGGGCTTTCATGGATCAATTATTGAGGGCTATTGATTTATAATAAAATAGTGGGAGTAATGCATTTTATTAATTTTAAAGACATTAAAATTGTTGCATACATATAAACAATCATACTTTAACATGCTTTCAATTTCACATATAACATCACTACCATAATGACTTCTAACTAGAATTTATGCCAATAATGACAAAAATGACTTCAAAACATAGGAATTGTTCTTAGAAGTGACAAGACAAATATATGTTGCACGTATATATTCTGACTCGTTTTATTTATGAAAATTATAGCTAGGTGTTGGAAGCTTTTTCAAAAGCATATGGCGATGGCAATATGATTGCCTTTATGCCTCCTAAACTTTAGAAAAGGCATAGGAATGTGATATTGAGATCATCAAATATCATATTATGAAATAAAAGATATGTGATATCTAAGACATTATTTTATTTGAAGAAAATGGAGGACACTTCAAGACTTGAAAGTGTTAGGCTTCAATTCCACAATTTTATGATATATTATAATTAAAGTTAATTTTATAATCATTAAAACATGGTAATTTACTGAATATTTTTTCAATTAGGAATAGAAATTAGAGTCTAATTAGTAGAAAGCCTATGGAAATGGAAATATATTATTCCCAAAAGTAGAAATTGCAAAGCTTACCTTATGTCACTAATGATGATGGAGCATGTTATGCTTTAATTTTACGTATTAATATTATTGAGATTAATACAAGGAAGGGTGATATGGATCTATGGCTTGCAAATGGAGCAAGAGTTTTTGCATTAGCTTTAGGTAAAAATCATTTATATTTGCCTCCAGGACTTGTATGGGAACTTGAAAACTATTATTTTGTTCCTTCTATAAAGAAGAACATTATTTCTTTATCTCGTCTTACTAAACAAGATTTTGATAATAACATTAATAGGAGTAAGGGTTGCCTAGTTTATAAAGAAAATATCTTATATTATTCTTGATTTAATGTTAATGGAATTTATGTTCTTGATAATTAAAATGAACTCTATAATATTAATACCAAGCGACAAAATATAGATAACCTGAAACCAACTTTCTTGTGCCATTGCAGTTTGGGTCATATAAATTAGTAATGCATGCCTAAGTTACACAAGTCTGATGACTTATGTTCTTTTAATTATTAATCAATTCAAACATGTAAGTTATGTTTATTAAGCAAAATTAAAAAGACACCTTTTAATGGAAAAGGTGAACATGCTAGTGGGCTTTTAGACCTTATACATACAGATGTATGTGCATCTATGGCCACATATGCAAAAGGTGGATTTCTCTACATCATTAACTTTACTAATAATTACTTTAGATATGGGCATGTGCACTTGATAAAATTTAAATATGAAGACTTTGAAAAGTTCAAAGAATTCAAAAATGAAGTTGAGAAATAGCTTGGAAAAAGTATTAAAACACTCTAATCAGATCATGGTAGAGAATTCTTAAGTTATGAATTTTAGAGTCATTTGAGAAATAGTAGTAGATTATCTCAGTGGACTCCTTCATATACACCATAGCACAATAGTGTATCTTAAAGGAGAAATCAAACCCTGTTAGACATAGTTTAATCCATGATAGGCATTACAGAGTTGCCTAAATCATTTTGGGGTTATATACTAAATCAATAATTTATCTTTTCAATAGAATTCTATTGAAGTTGATTGATATTACACCATATGTGATGTCGTATAGCAAGAAACCTATTCTTTCACATATCAAGGAATAGGGATGACTTACATATGTGAAGAGAATAATGTCAAGAAAGCTTAAAGATAAGTTTAACAAATGCTTATTTGTGGGGTTTCCAGAAGAAACTTTGGGATACTACTTCTATCATCTTTTTCAATAAAAGGTGTTTATTTTAAAGCATGTAGACTTTTTACATAAAGAGCATCTCATGAAAAAACAATGGGAATAAAGTTGAACTTGATGAAGTTCAACATCTATAAAATTAATTTTGACTAACTAATCTAAGTTTTAATACTCATAGTGATATGATAATAAAAGAACCTATGGAAACACAAGTTCCTAAATGATCTACTAGGCTCAGGGCTTTTCCTAAGAGGTATAGATTTCTAGTGGAAAAACAGAGAAAGTAACCAGAATAGAGGACCATGAGCTCAAAAGCTATGAGACGGTTCTAAAGATTTTATAGTAAAACTTATGGCTTAAGGCCATAAAATTTGAAATGAATTTCATGTATGATAACAACTTATAGACCATGATTAACCTACCTAAAAGGATAAAACCATTAGGTGCAAATGGGTCTTCATGAAGAAGAATGACATGGAATGTAATATGATTACCTATAAAGATCGATAGGTTAAGAAAGGTTATTATCAAAGATAAAGAATTGACTTTGATAAAACCTTTTCTCCTATTTTGATGCTTAAATCCAATCGGATTCTACTTTCCATAGGTGCACATTAAGATTATGAGATTTGGCAAATAGGTGTAAAGATAACTTTCTTTAATGGAAAATTGTTAGAGGAAGTGTATATGATATAGCCTAAAGGTTTTACATCCGTAGATGGCAATCTAGTATAGAAGCTTCAAAGATCTATTTATTAATTGAAATGAGTTACTAAGAGCTAGATCATCTATTTTAATAAGACATTCAAAGAGTATAATTTCTCACAAAATAAGGATAAACCATGTGTTTACAATAAGGTAAGTGGGAATTGTAATGTCCGAAAAAAATTCGAGTGTTATGAATAGTATTTCCTGAGACATGAATAGTGCTTTCCTAATGGTGGGGCAATAATTTTACTTGATGGAAGTATTAATCATAGCATGTTTTTGGGTGAAATTTGAAGTCAAAATAAAGTCATTAGATGGCTAAAAAAGACAGTTAAGTTTTATAGTAATGTCACATCAATAATGATATAGTTTTAGTTGAATCGTAAAATATTCAAAAGTTACTCATAAATTTTTGGGATTCATATTACCTGATGTTTAAAAATTCTAAATAGTCTAATAGCATAGGAATTAGATTTTTTGATTTTAGGAAGTATTTTTTACTAAAATCGGGTTAAGTAAAATAATAGAATTTTATTTGGTTCTTTTTCATTTTTTGAGCTTTTATTTTTACAGGATAATGAGGTATGATTTAAATGATTTAAACGATGCTTAATTGAGATTAATTGAGAAAAGAATGGGAGGAAAAAGGAGATAAAGAAGGGAATGAAATAAATTGTTACAAAAGTATACAAGTCAAAATTAGAACAGTGCATTTTCTTCAACCTCTCTCCTCTCCCTCTATAGTCGACGACATACCACCATGGATACTCTTTGAGTTTCATCTCTTAGTCACTTATCAAATATCAAACAAACTAAATGAAACACTACATTAGTGTCTCTGCTCTTTTTATGCGCCATTGGAAGCAAGAAATGGAGAAATATCGAAAGAATTGCTCCATTTTACATATCAATGAATAGTAACATATTTTTGTTCTAGTAAATTTTTCTGAGCTCCAATATTTCTCTCATGTTCCTTGAGTGCCCAAGAGAGTTTTTATGTGGTTAGTTTTCATTTTTAGCATTAGTATGATTTTATACAAATTGTTACAAAATGAATCTATGTTTTGCAATTAAGCAGGGCAACAAACAGACTAATAAAGGGAAGAAAAAGGCATAGTCGAACTTCAAGTGTGTGTTTCAACTCAGATTGTAAGATGAATCAATATAAAATGCTTCAATTACACATGCTTTAAATGAAAATGTGTGCATGTGTATATATGGTTATGTGCATTTATTTCTATATGAATAAATGTTATGATGTGTTATTAATGCCATAGAATTTCAAGTCTTATAAAGCAAGAATGGTGATGAAATTAATGATACATGGCTAATAAACCATTAGAGGTGCCTTAATGAAATTGGTGTTAATATGAACTTATTTATATCATAGTGCTTAAATATTATTTTATCATGAATTTTGTGGTTTTATAGGTATGTCAAGGCATAATGATCATAGGAAAAAGTATGATATGAGTGTTTAAAAAATGGTGGCTAAATTTTTTCATGAGTTATTTGGCATGTTTTTGGCTTTTGATGTATATGGTGTGGTATATGCTTGTGAATGTATGAAAATAGTGTTACGTTGTGATATTGATCATGTTGTCATGATTAAAAGGTTTGTTAGTCATATTGAGGATTAAAAACCTCTATGGTTAAGATGCATAGATGATATCCTTGAAATGATTGATGACCTTGCCTAAGCTATGTTACAAGCACTAACACTTGAAATAAGAAAAATGATATTGTATAATGTTGAGACAAAAAAAATATATGAAGTATGTATAGACTTTTTTGGGTTCTTTGGGCTACAACCTCTGAGGGTTTATATTATGGTGTTACATTATGATTATTTGCATTAATGTTAAGTCTATTAATTTTGACATGCTATTAGGCCTAAATAAGGCTAAGCATGGATAATTAGTATGTATATAATTTCTAATATAAATGTTGCCTATTTTCAATATGACTTGTTATATGATTCATGTAAATGTATTTTAAGAAGCATTCATGACTTTATAAAGGATAATATAAATTTATAAGCTTGATTAAATCAAATAAGACTAAAATCTAATAAATATGTTTAACAACCCATTCTTGTAAAACTACCTAGTTAGATAGGTTTACTGATCAACTAAGGTTATTAGTAGCTATTAGTGTATAATTATACCTTCATAATGTTTGGCCGATAAGCCTATGTTATATCTTAACCTTTGGGTCTATATTGTAATTTTTTTAAGACCAGTGTTGGTAGATAAGCCTTTTGGCTCATAAGTGGTCATAATGGTTAAATGTATGTTATGTTTAGTCTTTGAACTTATGTTATCCTCAGTCTACAGACCCATGTTATGTTCTAACAATTGGCCTTTGTTAAACTTAGTCTTCAAACTTATGTTCACGAATGGCATTTGGGTTATATGTAAGTCTTACTAGCCATCCACCCTTCTTATCCAAAGGATCTTTGATTTCTTTATGATCGGTGGTTTTACATGGTTAACAAGGAACTTAACATAAGGAATTATTCATTTACATTATGCACCATTTTTATGATATGTATTAACTTTTAATATATTGTAATGCCACATACTGTTATTGCATACTTGCTTGTATATAGTATAATGTTTATATGATACTTGTATGCTGCCATGCTTATGAGATAATGCTTTTATGTATACATATATAGATATGGAATAACATGTTATATTGATTACACCACTAAGCCATTAGTTAACATATAATGTTTTCCTTTGTAATGCATATGTTAAGGAAGAACAATCTAAGCTAAACCCTCAGTACGATAAGATTTTCAAGTAAAGGCTTCTTCTTTTGCTTTATATCTTTTGTTGCATAAGTTATGGGATATAAATGTAAAAGCACTCATTTGTTTTAAAATGAAACTATAGGCCTAAAAATTGTATAATTTTGTGTTTTAAGAGTGTGGATGTTTTTGTAACCTTAGTAAAGATTGTTTTAAAAGTTTTACTTGTATGATATCTCTTCTTAAGGATGAGATTATGTTTTTGGCTTGTTGACTAATTTAGGGTGATAAGAGGATAAAAGAGGTTGTGGGTTGAGTTTTAAATGATATAGAGTGCTTGTTTTCAATATAAGTTACCATTCATATTTTAGATAGAGTCCCGATATAACTGTATGCTACTAGGTTTTTGACATGAGGATTCCCAAATAAGTTTTAATAAAGATTCTAAAAAGTTTTTTTTAACCTATATTTTTTTATGAAAAATAGTTATAAACACATTTTAATATGTTAAGATATAGTACTTTGGATAACATGCTTATGTGCACACTCTCTATTCGGGTCCAGTGACCTGATCAAGTAGAGGGTGTCATAGTCGATGGTATTAAAGCTACAATTTAGGTGTTCTTGGTAATATATAAGTGTTTTAGGACTAAGTTATTACTTCACATAATTTATATTATCAAGGCTTATGTATTGTTCTTTTACCTATAGTGTAAAATAAGTCATAGCTATAGAGCGATAAGGAAGTCAATAGCCTTGATAATATATAAGTCATAGCTATATAGCGATAAGGAAGTCATACCTACAGTGTTAAGATAGGCTACTGCTATTACACCAACACCACCTACACTGGTATCATAGCCACCACAGCTAACATCTTAAGCTCTATAAAAGACATATCTCAAAACGATTAAAAAGATAGGAGATGAGGCTTCAAGAGCAACAAAATTTTAGATGCTAGTACAATAAAGTGATAGTTAGATAAAACCAAGCGAATTATAAAGTAGATGAAGTCTTCTCTAGAAGGAAAGTTTATTTGTTCTACCTCTCTCCTATAAGAAGAGGCATACTAGTGGTAAGTAACATTGATAGAGCACAAAGCTAAAAAGGATTTGACTTGGGACTTCTTTCTAATAGAGCTACATAAGAAGTATATTATAGATTGGTATATAGACAATAGAAGACAAGAGTTCATGGACATAAAGTAAGGCTAAAAATCTAAAGCAGAGTATGAGAAGGACTTTACTATATTTAGTAGGTATGCCAAAAAGGTGGCATAGACCAAAGCCAATAGTAGTAAGAGGTTTGAGAAAAGGCTTATTAATGAGATTGAGACCCAGACTGCTCTCATAAAGATTAAAGATTTCATAGGATCTTATAATTCTTGTCACACAACTAAATAATGTTAGAAAGAGAGAAGAGAGTTATATTAGAAGAAAAGGTCCAATGGCTAAAAAGTAGCTAGTGTAGCTTAGAACACAAACTAAAAGTTTAAGGGAGGTCAGAATAGGGGATAATCATTATAGTTCTAGACACATTGTTAGTCTTAGAAGTAGGGATAAGGGATTCAGAGTAAGTGGAAGCAACAGTCACAAGTTTCCTTTACACTAGTCTCTATGGCTAGGAATAATCTTATACCTTAATGTCAAAATGCTATAAGAGACATAAGTGAGAGTGCTAAAAGAACAAGGTAGAATTATATTTTGATTGTGATTCACCTTATCACATTCTTAGAGACTATTCAAAGAAATCTAATGCTGGATAGGGATCTACACTTACTTTTACCTAAGGTCAGAGAAGAGGCCAAGATGATAGGAGAGATAAGATATCGAGAGCTCATAGGGTAAGATCAAACTCTAGAGGAAAGCTTAGAGCAATAGATAGGTAATATTCTATTACAGCTAGAAAGGAGGTAGATTCTCTTTTTGTCATTACTGGTACCTTTCTTCTCTTTGATTCTTCTACTTTTGCTTTAATAAATCGAAGGTCTACACACTCATATATATATATATACTCCATGAGTATAAGATTGGGGGGGTTAGTTTTAGAGTTTCTTGACATAAAGATTATGATTAACAACCTTATAGGCCAACATGTAATAGTGAACAAGGTTTACAAGGCCATGTCCCTTGATGGTTCAAAGGCATAAGTTTCAAGCCAATCTTATAGAGTTGCTTTTCAACAAGTTCAATTTAATATTGGTTGTAGATTGGTTAGCCAAGTATCAAGACATTGTGGACTACAAGCAAGAAAGGTTATTTCTTAAAATTAAAGATGAGGCAAACATCACTATTTTAGGGGAAAGAATGTACTTTCTATCTAATGTTAACTCAATTATTATAGCTAGAAAGATGTTGAGAAAGGAATGTCATTCTTTCTTAGTGCATGTGTGTGATACCAAATGTGAACCTTATACTAGTAGTGTCAATGTATGTCAATGTTTTTCCTGAGAAGTTGCTCAATTTACAACCAAAATGGGAACTCAAGTTCAATATTAACATTTTACCTAGCACTCCACCGATATCTATAGCTCTAGACAGGATAGCTTTTATGGAGTTAAAAGAGTTAATGATTAAGCTACAACAGTTGCTTAACAATGGTTTCATAAGACAAAGTGTATCCACATAGGGAGTATCGGTGTTTTTTGTTATGAAAAGGGATTGTTCTTTTTAGTTATGTGTGGATTACGAACAGTTAAATGAAGTGACCATCAAGAATAAATATCCTTTACCACAGATTAGTGACCTATTTGATCATCTTAAAGGAGCTAGGATGTTTTGTAATATTGATATGAGATCCAGATATTATGAGTAAAGAGTTAAATAGTTAGATGTGGCAAAGACTACCTTGTACAGCCACTATGAGTTTTCGGTAATGCCATTTAGGCTAATTAATGCTCTATGAAGCATTCATGGATCTTATAAACCACGTTTTTTGGCCATTTGTTTGTGTCCCTTTTGTTTTCCTAAGAATGATCAAACCGAAAGAGCTAAGAACACAACTTAGGCCTCACTCCTCGAGTCTCAAAAGAAGAGAAAGAAGCTAAAGGAATCTAGAGCTGCCCCTTTTTTATTACCTTAAAGGGTGCGAGTTGGGCACTATAAGGTAAGAGTCGCCACCCGATAGAGTTGGGAAATACCTTATAGGGCTAAAACCAGAGTGGTTTGGAACCCTACTCTTATTTATACCTTAAATTAATATAGAAATTCATTTTGAACTTATGATACTATTCCTTTTCTCAAGCGATATTTTGCAATGGAAGTAAATCACACATTCATATAGGAGAAATTACAGAATATATTTACAAAAAAATAAATAGCTACTTGAAATTAAAATAACATACATGAAATCAGGCAATTGATTATTTTGAGAACCTTGGTTCTTACATGCCAATTTTAGAAAATGAATGTTATTGTAATAATTTTTTATTAAATCGGATGATGGGTTTGAGAACTTTGGTTGTCAAAGGTCAATTTGGAAAATTGAATTTTATTATAATGACTTTTATTTAGAAGAATGGTTTGAGAACTTTGGTGGTCAAAGGTCAATTTGGAAAAATGAATTTTATTGTAATGACTTTTATTTGGAAGAATGGTTTGAAAACTTTGGTTCTGAAAGGTCAATTTACAAAAATGAATGTTATTGTTGTAAATTTTATTGAGAAAGAATCGAAACTTATTTTATTAACAAAACACCAATTTATTAGGTAAAAATATGATTTTGATTATTATTTCTATTTAATGTGTAAAACCATTTTTCTACCTAATTCAGTGTTCATAGAATATTTCAAGATCAAAATTGGATGTATCATACATAAATCAGGTAATGGATTTAATTTGAGAACTTTGGTTCTCACATTTTAATTTTTAGAAAATAATTTCATTATGGCATTTATTAAGAAAAGTGAAACCCATTTTATTAATAAATCACCAATTAATTAATTAAAAATATTTTGGTTATGTTTCCATTCGCATGAAAAATCATTTTCCTAATTTATTATAGCATTCATGAAATATACAGGGAAATAATTTGATCAAAAAATAAAATACAAGGCAATTACCTAAAACACAATCTAACCGAATAAAAAAAATTATATTTTGGAATGCCTAAATACAATCTACCAAATAATAAGCAAAAATAACAATAATTAGCCCCTAAATAATTAGATTACTCGCATCACATCAACATAAACAATATATTAGCATGGGAATGAAAAATAAAAAAATAAATAGAAATTAAATAAAAATAAACAAGTGCAAAAAATATAGAATATCACATAAATAAATTATCACATTTAATCGGTAGATGGATAATGCAAAAAGAAAAACAAAATCAGCCTAAACAACTAAAAATAATATTTTTGATACAAATCAAAAATGAAAAGATAGACAGGAAATAAATAAAAATAGATAGTTACAAAAATATAAAATATAGCCCAAATAAATTACCACATCTAAATAGTATAAGGATAATGCAAAAAAAGAAAAAAAATCAGCCTAAATGCCCAAAAATAGTATTTTTGGTGCAAAGCAAAAAATAAAAGCATAGACAAAAATTAAAGGAAAACAAGCAATCTCACAAATTTAAAAATATAGCACAGATAATTTACCATATCTAACTAGTAAATGGATAAAATGCAGAAAATAAAAATGAAAAATGGACAAAA
>CANXYI011899088.1:0-11225 GCA_948208565.1 Hura crepitans | reverse complement strand
TAACACTACCGTAAAATTTAATTATTATTTTTAACAACGTAAACGATTTCATTTTGAATTTAAATTTCACCCAAAATTATGTTATGATTAATAATTCCATTCAATAAAATTAATGCCCTCCACTTTAGGAAAACACTGTTCACGTCCTGAGAAGCATTATTCATAACACTAGGATTTTTCGAGCATTACATTTCTTCCCCTCTTAAAAGAAATGTCATCCTCAACATTACTTGGCTCAAACAACTGAGGATATTGCTCCATCATGTGAGCTTCTATTTCCCATGTAGCTTCTTCTATTCCATAGTGTTTCCAAAGAACTTTTACTAAAGGCACTGTCTTGTTTCAAAGCTTTTTCACCTCTTTGTCTAAAATCCTTACAGGTTCTTTTTCATAAGATAAATCTGGACTAATCTCCACCTCTTTCATTGACAACACATGTGTAAGATCTGATCTATATCTTCTAAGCATGGATACATGGAAGATATCATGGATCTGCTGAAGTTTAGGAGGTAAAGATAGTCTATAGGCTATTGGTCCCACACATTCTGTTACTTCTTATGGCCTAATAAACCTAGGACTCAACTTTCTTTCTTTCCAAATTGTAGAATCGTCTTTCAAGGTAAAATCTTGAGAAACACTTTATCTCTTACCTTTTACTGAATATCTTTTCTGTTCAGATTGACATATGACTTATGTCTATTAGAAGCTATTTTTAACCTCTCTCTTATGATCTTTACCTTCTCCTCCGTATCTTTGATCAAATTTGGTCCCACGAGCTTAGTCTCACTGAGCTTATTCCGACATAAAGGAGTTCTACACTTCCTTTCATACAATGCCTCATAAGGAGCCATACCTAAGCTTGCTTAATGACTGTTGTCATAGGCAAACTCAATTAAGGACAAATAATAATCATAGCTTCCTTTAAACTCCAAAGCATAACTCCTCAATATATCTTTAAAGACCTGAATGACTTTTTTTGACTATTCGTCAGTCTGAGGATAAAATGCTATACTAAAACTTAATCGAGTACCTAAGACATTATGAAGTTTCTTCTAAAAGCTTGATGCAAACCTTGGATCCTGATCTGATATGATAAAAGATGACACTATATAATTTAACAAGCTTTTCAAAAGAGTATTCCATTCTTACTAGTATAAAATTAGCAGTCTTGGTCAAACGGCCTACCTCAACCCAAACTAAATCACATATGCTCCTAGTCATAAGCAACTCAACAACAAAACCCATCCCATTTCCATTCTGGAATTACTATAGGATGAAGCAATCCAGATAGAACCTGATGCTCTTCCTTCACTTGTTGACAAGTAAGGCAATTAGTCATTTACTTTGATACATCTCTCTTCATACCAGGCCACCAATATGACAACTTCAAATCCTAATACATCTTCGTGCTACCAGGATGTATAGTATAAGGAGTACTATGAGCTTCTTGTAAAATTTTCTTCTTTAGCTCTTCCACATCTGGCACACAAGTTTTATCATGGTAGTATAAACAATCATCACTCTTGATCTCATACTCGACCAACTTCCCCTTTTAGATAGCATTAATCACACTCATTAGCCTCTGATCATCCTTCTGACAATCCTTGACTTGCTGTAGCAAATACAGTTTTACTTGTATTTCTGCTAACAAAGCATTTTCACCCACAAGCTATAATCTAACATTCATCACTCTCGTAGCTGCCATAAACTTCTTGCTAAGTGCATTAGCCACTACATTGGCCTTTCTAAGATGATAATTGATCTTTGATCAATTCCATCCATCTCTTCTGTCTCAAGTTCAACTCCTTCTATGTAAAAAGACATTTTAGACTCTTATGGTTAGTATAAACATAACACTTCTCTCCATAGAGATAATGTCTCCAAATCTTTAGAGCAAACACAATAGCTTTAAACTTTAGATCATGAGTAAGGTAGTTCTTCTCATATGGCTTCAACTATCTCAAAGTATAGGTGACAACTCTGCCATTTTATATCAAAACACACCCTAACCTATTATGAGATGCATCACTGTAAATGGTGAAGTCCTTCCTTGAAATTGGCTAAACAAGAATTGGTGCTTCTGTCAATATCATCTTAAGATGGTCAAAACTCTCTTAACTTGTCATCCCAGACAAACTTGACGTCTTTCTTCAATAAACATGTCATAGGTGCTATTATCAAGGAAAACCCCTTGATAAACCATCTATAATACCCTACCAACTCGAGGAAACTCATGATCTTTATGGTATTCCTAGGTGGCTTCCACTTTATCACTACCTCAATCTTATTAGGATCAACATGAATCCCCTCTATAGAAGCTATATGCCTAAGAAAAGACACTTCATTAAGCCAAAACTCACACTTACTAAGCTTGATAAAGAGTTTCTCTTCTCTCAAAATCTGAAAAACTATTTTTAGATATTGTTTATGCTCTTCATTGTTCTTTAAGTAAACTAAAATATTGTTAATGAAGACAACTATAAAATGATCAACATAAGGCTTGAAGGCTCTGTTTATCAAGTCCATGAAAGCTACACACATATTGGTAAGCCCAAATGGCATTATTAAGAACTTATACTGACCATATCTCATCTTAAAGGTAGTTTTTGCCATATCTAGTTCTTTCACTCTTAACTGGTAGTACCTAGATCTCATATCAATCTTGGAAAACACTCCAACCCCTTTTAGCTAATCAAATAGATCATCTATCCGTGGCAGTGGATAATTTTTTTTAATGGCCACTTTGTTCAACTATTGATAATCCCTATATAACCAAAGAGAACCATCTTTCTTCTTGACAAATAGAACTAGTGCTCCCTATAGTGAAACACTCAGTATTATGAAGCCCTTATCCAATAACTCTTGCAACTGGATCTTTAACTCTTTTAACTCAGTTGGAGCCATCTGATATAGAGCTATTTTTACTAGAGCAGTGCCAAGTAAAACCTCAATATTAAACTTGAGTTCTCATTCTAGAGGTAAACTTGATAACTCTTTTAGAAAAACATCAGCATACTCTAACACATCTAGTATACCATTAGCATTTGGCTCTTCTATCCTGGTATCATACACATAGGTAAGATAAGCCTAAAAACCATTTCTCAACATTGCCTAGTTGTAATAGCCAATACAACCTTAGATAAAAAGTCTATCCTCTTACCCACAACTATGAGTTTAGCTCCATCATCAGCCTTGAGAGTCAGGCTCTTTTTCTTACAATCCATAATTGCTTGATACTTGGACAGCCAATCCATACCCAATATCAAGTCAAATTTCTCAATAGGTAACTCTATTAGATCAACTAAAAACTGGTGATCTTGAACCATTAAAGGACACCCTTTGTAAACCTTATCAACTACCACATGTTGGCCTATGGGATTACTAACCATAATCTTTAGGTCAAGAGATTCTAAAACTAAACCTTGATCTCATGCTTGTGATGTGCAAACATAAAAATGTGTAGACCCTAGATCAATTAAAGCCAAAATATGTGAATCGAAGAGAAGAAAAGTACCAACAATGATGTCTTGCTCATCAGCCTCCTCCTATGCTCTAATGGCATACTATCGAGTAAGAGCCCTATGCTTAGCTTTGGACTCTAATTTGCCCCTCTGAGCTCCTTCTACTCTTACTCCTTGATCTCTTTTCTAAACTCTGGTAGATGTATGTGTAGATTTCTATTTAGATCTAGGTCCCTTCGAACAATCTTTGCAGTAATAATCTGACGAACTACACTAATAACAGACACCTGGCTTGTTCCTCTAACACTCTCCCTTTTATTGCTTGCAACAAGTCAGACACTGAGGTATCTAATGATCCTTAGCTATAAAACCTGGTGTATTGGTAGCTTGTGATTGCTACTATCTAGTCTTACTCTTGTTACCCTAAATTATCTTTTGTGTGTGGCTTTACCTCTGAGTCTACTGTGAAGCCCCAAATTAATAACCCTTAAATGTTTTTGCTTAACTATGGAGTTGCACTAAAAGCTCTCTGACCTAAAGATCTCTTCTTCTAATTAAACATTTTCTATTCTTTCTGTACCCTTTTTATGGAATGATGCATTGAAATAAGCTATGAGAAGTCTCTGATCTTTATAGGAACCACCTAGGACTTGATATCTACATGCATGCCCTTTTTGAACCTCTTACACTTGTTAGCCTCAGTAGCTATGATCTCCTTGGCATATCTACTGAGCATGGAAAACTCCTTTTGATACTCCCTAATGGACTTCTACTCTTACTTAAAATCTACAAATTGCCATCTCCTATCATCTAAATAATCTTTTGTGATGTACTTCTTATAGAATTTTGACAAGAAGAAATCCTATGTCAGCTCATCCTCAGTCCTGTACTTTGTTAGGTCTTCCTACCACTTAGATGCCTCTTTTTGTAGGAGTGATGTGGCATATATCACTTTATCTTCTACGATGCACCTCATCTATTTCATTATCTTCTCAGTACGGTCTAATTAGTACTCTACCTTTCTAGGCTCTACCATGCCTTCTCCCTTGAAATCCTTAGCTCCCATCTTTTTAATGCTCTCAAGGTAGGTTATCTAGAGAGCTAAGGGAACCTTTAGCTACGATGCTAGTGGTAAAGCAATAACTATAGCCTGTCTCAGAAGGTGCAACATCTTCTACAGAAATACTAGTGGAACTTGCTCAATTGATGGTAAATGCCTCATAGCACTACCCAAAATAGATTCAACTCTAGCAGTCTCTGGTGCTACAATTTTCAGAGTGTGACTCTCTACTTCCTCATTGCAATGGTATGTTGAAGCAGTTATCTGATTTGTAGGTAAAAAAAAAATTCATAAGCCTTAATATCATAAATTATGTGATGTATACTTTAGTCTCTAAAGCACATATATGTCAACTAGGAATGCCTAAATTGGAGCTTTGATACCACCAAATGTGACACCCCTTACCCAGTTCAATCATCGACTGGTAATTGAACCTGACTAAGGAATACACATATAAATGCATTATTTAAACTCAACTAACTATTATACATAAATCATGTGTTTAAAACATCTTTTGTAAATATTTAACTTATAAAAATATGAATTATCAAAAACTTTTCAAAAACATAGTTACAATTCACTTTTGAGAATTCTTGTGTCGAAAATCCAACAACATAACGGTTGAATCAAGACACTATCCCAAAAATGAATAGTAATTTTTATATCAAAACAAAACTTCTATACACATTTTCAATCATTCCACAACATCAGTGATCCTTTGATCACTCCAGCATCATGCATTAACACAAACATCAATCTCAACCTTAGAAAGAGATGTTATATAATAAACATGGTTTAAATAGACTTTCAAACATATTGCAGACTATGAAATCCAAAAATTTACAATTATAAATAGTTTAGGCCCATCTTCCCTATAATACTTTATATGAGTTCTTAAAGCTATACAACACACAATTCTAGTACACAAACTAAAATTATACCAAAAGATGTAGCTTTCTCTCAATAATTTTGTTGTCCCGAGGTTTGTGCTCAAATTGCCTTTCTACTTACACATCATAAATGCTAAGTAATAGCTTAGTGGTGTAATTGAAATAACTTATGCATTTATGCCTTTTTTCAACATACAAAATGTAGATATACATAAGCATTTATAATACCACATAATATGCAACATAAGCCATAGCATGCATTAAGGCACTAACATAACATAAATCATGCACATAACTTATTACTGGTTATACATCATAAACAAGATCATGTCTCAATCATATAATTATGTAACATGTGAATAATATCCATTAAACTTATTTTATTATGTCCATTTTAGAGGAAAATGAATATTCAATGAATAATGGGATCATGGTGTGTAGTGGTCCCTATTATGGACCTTACTAGTTACTATACTAGCATGAATGTGTAGTGGCCCTCTTGGACCTTAACAGTGGCTGCACTAGCATAGAGTATGTGTAGTGGCCCTATTGGACCATTATGGTAGCTGCACCCTCATGGATCTGAAGATGAAAAATATAAGCCCTTATGTCAGTTATTTAATGGACTTGTGGACCAATGCATCAAGGTACTGAGGTACCCTAGCAGCTGCTATAAAACACCCTAATTGATCGGTTAACCTATCCATACTAGGTTATTTCTTGTATGGGCTATTAACATTTTATTCTTAGTTACACCATCTTATTTAAGCTTATTATATCTTTTAATTGCTTTATTTTAGCCAACAAATGACTAAATTGGGAAATTATGTCATAAGTCTTATTTTAGCTATCAAGTATATTATATCATGCAATTAACCAAAATTTGAGGCCATATATAAACACACATACATCATACATAAATAACATTACATGATAAAGTAACACCTTATACATGCACATAATATGTCTCAAACATATTATGGTCACATTACATGACCATTGGCCATATTATCTTACTTATTCTTGATATGTATCATAATCACATTACATTATGATTTTGCCATATACATAACCATTTATATAAAAAATGTGACATACATCCTCTAATTTGTGCATTATATGGACATCACATACATGTGCATACATTTAGGCCATTTGGCTAACCTATAACATGCACAAAATTAAGATTTCACATTCACTTACATGTTATAAGATCATAGCATCATGAACATGCTTATACATGCATTCATCCACAACATACATCATGTATCACATACTTATGCTTATTGTCATCATTTGTTCATACATTTCTATAATACATCAAATTATCAAGCATAAAAAATCATATATTCATCAAAAGGCCATTTGGCCACCAAGCCTTTATGCCTTATCATCCATCATACATTCATCATACATAACTTATGCCCATTCATGTATATGTAACCATACATGAGCATACAACATGTCCATCATGCATTATTAAGACATATAAACACAAGCATGCCTTTTTGATCACTCAGCCCTACATGCATTTACAAGAAACTTATCCATTTCAATCTTGTAAATTATTCAATGTTCATCCAACATATGATACAACATGTGTTTATGTCATATACATGCATAATTCACCAATTACATATGAACTAACACCACTTCTATAATGCATATACATGCATTATGACCATAACATAGCTCCCACATCATTCACATACATTCAATCGATTTTAAATGCATCATCACACATCCCAAATACCAATTAACATAATTAAATCCATTAATAAGCATAGTTATGCAATTATACACAATCATGCATAACTTACATAATGTAAATAAATTATGTAGATCACATATTATACATATCCATAAATATTTTTATCAATTCAATTACAATAATAAACATAAAAAATACCAATTAATATGATAAAAGACAATACTACTCTTAATTATACATTATTCTCATAATTTAATAATATGTTTAATTTAGGGCATATACCAATTAAGCACAAATTGGTTCGATTACACATACTGAGTGTATTGTAATATACCCTTAAGGACTATCTATGTCTTACCTTTCACTTTGTCTCAAGATTTCTTGGGTGGGTTTTATTATTCATAAAATAGGAAAAATTTCATAAAAATTATATAAAATCATAGAGACGATAAAAAATCAATTTAACTTGATAAATATGCTCTTAGGCACTAAGAGAATGCTAGAAAAATACTAGAGTTCGAAAAATCTTACCAAAACCAAAGATAGTTGCTATTCATCGAGTATCAATATTGAACAATTCTTTTGATTTTCTTCGAATTTTCCACTTGCAATGGGGTTTAGAGGTTGTGTAGGCACTTATATAGTGTTTAATTGGAACAAATTAAGGTTAGAATGAAGAAAAAGAAAACAAACATAGAGGTTTCCTCTATGGGAAGACGTTGGCTCAAGGGAAGAAGGAAAGGGAGGAGAACTATTCCAAGTTTGACTAAAATAAAATGAATTGACCCCTTTTATACTTTTTTAAAAAAATCCATTTATTTTTTCCTCTTTCTCCTCTCTTTCTTCCCCTTTTTTCTTCTCTTTTAACCTTAATTTAATCTCAACTAAACATGCAAAAATTCAATTAATTTAAACCCCATAACTCTCAAAAAATTAAAGCTCAAAAAGTGAGAAAAATCGAATAAAATTGCTACTTTTTATCATACTCAATTTTCCTAAAAATACTTCCTGATATTCAAAAATTCCAATTTTAGTGCCAATAGGCTAATTAGAATTTTTAAGTATTAGGTTGCATTAATCCTAAAGTTTTATGAGCAACTTTTTAAATATTTTACGATTCAGCTAAAACTAGGTGACTATTCATGTGACACTACCATAAAATTTAATTATCATTTTTAACCACCTAAATGACTTCATTTTAACTTCAAATTTCATCCAAAATTGTATTTTAATTAATACTTCCATTAAGTAAAATTAGTGCCTTTAGCCTTGGGAAAACAATATTAATGTCTTGGGAAGTACTATTCATAACACTGGAATTTTTCGGGCATTACATGAATGCCATCTACTTTTATATGTATCACACTATGAAATACAAAAGTATACCAAAATAATAGTAGTCGGATCTGCTACATTACTACTTTAAGGTTGGCTTGATGCTAACTATTTACAATCTACGCATCAAAAACACGATGTGCTAAGCATAAAGCTTAATGGTGTATTCAATAAAATATGTATACACTCGCACACATAATCATATTAAGCATGTAATGTCATGCAAAAACATGTCATAAAGTATGAATACACAATATTATACCCATGTGGTTATATACTTAATCATGCTATGTTACTTTAGTTTCATTTATAATACTTATGTCCTTAATTTATTTTCAACCTTATTCTTTATTTATTTTACTTAATGTTTATTTACCATTTACTTAGCCCATATTAGACATACACAAATATCAATACTAAATATCAGGATTATAATGTGCAGTGGCTCGTATTTTGGACCTCATGGCTACTACACCAACTTAAAGGCGCGTAGTGACCCACTGGACCTCATGGAAGCTGCACCTATGTGAAAATGTGTAGTAGCCCTACTAGACCTTATAGCAGTTACACCTACATGAAAGTGTGTAGTGGCCTTACTAGACCTCACGACGGCTACCCTTACATGAAAGTATCATATCATTAATGTGTAACATATAAATATACGATGGCTTTTATGGACATTATGGTAGCCATACCCATATAAAAATGACATCGAGGTGCCCTAGCAGCTGCTACCCCCTAGTTGATAGGTCAACCTATTTAGTAGCTTGTTTAACACATATGGGCTATCGACATTCATATTTTAGTCACATATATATTACATGGCTTATATACATTATTACATGTCTGCATCTTTTCATACAATCATTTGGTTACACATATTTATTTCCTTGCCATTTACCATTTCTTGGTAACATACGTGTATTCCATTTCCTAACATTAATTCATCATAAACATTACTCCTCATGTGAACACAAAGTAGTCATGTTATACCATTTATTTTGTGACTTAAATCTTACAACTCAAATTGTCATTATGCCAACACACACCTTGCAAGCTACATTATGCTAACATATATTATGTAACGCCTGAAAAGTCAAAGTCTTGTGAACAGTACTGGACGGCCCTGGATGATGTTCCCCATAGTACGGTTCATCATTTTGAGTTTGATGACTGGCATATTGGTCATAAAACTTTGACGGGCCTGAAACTAGGGAAAATGAATGAATTAAAAATTTTAGCAGAACCAATAATTTATATTAGGTTATAAACTACTGTTTTTGAAGATAAAAAGATTTTGGATCGGGACAGCCCCGAGATTGGGAATGTGTCCGGATGGTCTCGAAAATACCATATCCTGAAACCTCAAAAATTACACTGGGTGTGATGGTGGAAGAATTAGAATTTTCTGAGGTCAACTGATAATTTTATGAATATTTTATTCTGGTCGTGAATAGTGTCAAAAAATCAACAGTAGAATTTTAAGTTGAAGTTTTGCATGGACCTTAGTCTCATTAAATTAGGAATTTTAAAACTAGAATGAGAATTTTTGGAGCAATAGGGAATATTTTACAAATTTTCAAATTTTAAACTCGGTTATGGTGAATAGTGATTTTTGCTCCCGATGGAATTTTGAGCTGAAATTTTAAGTGGGCCTTAGTCTCAGTAATTGAGGATTTTTTCAATTAAAAGGGGAATATTTGGACATGTAGATAATATTTTTTGAATTTTTCAAGAAAAAAGTGACTTATTATGGAGATAAGGGAATTAGGCCTTATTTGGGCCAAACTAGTGGGCCCAGCCCAGCCTATGGGAGCAAATAAAAACCTGGTTATAGCCCATACCAAGGAGGATCATCTTCTTCCTCAAAATTCCTCCATGGCCGATGGCTTTTAGAGAAAGAAACCACCATTTGTTGCATTTTCTCTCTCCAAATTACACCATAATTCCCTTCAAAAATTATTTAAATTAAGTCTTCATCATTCCAAGGTGCTAAATATACCAAAAACTTTAAGGAAAAAGAGCTAATTTGCAAAATTCACTACTTGAGTGAATAGTAACCCAAGTAAGCAAAATTATTCAAATCTCAATTTTTATTTTTAGTATAGCTAAATTAGACTCTTTTAAGAATAGCTATGGTGTTAGAATTTCAATTTGGGACATAGATAATTTTCTAGGATTTTTTCTAAGTCAAAATTATTTATGTTAGGTAGAGATAGTTCAAGAGTAAGGGAGCCAACAAATCCTAGTCCAAGTGGTAGTGACAAGGGTGGAAAAGCACCCTAGGTATGTGGAATACCATAATTTTATTATGTCTTACATGTGCATGAAAATTTAGTTATATTACTTGTATGGAATTTGCATAAAATGCAAGTATGTGTGTTGTTTAGGTGTAATATAAATACAAGCATCCAATTTGGGTCAAATTAACATGATATGTGCAACAATTCAATAAGAAATGGTATATGTGTGTGCATGTGTATTGATGGCCGAATGGTGGCCTAAATTGGGCATAGAATGTATGTTGATTGAGGTACTCATTTAAGGTGTGGAAATGGGGTGTAGAAAGTGCCTAAAGCATAAAAAAAAATTGACCTAAAAACTGTAGCATAATATGCCTAAAATTTGGACCTAATTAAAGGTGATATTATGGGAAATATTTAAGTAAATTAATGTGTGCAAGTTAGGGAATAAAATATAAGGTTAATGGAATAAATTGACCTTAGGAATAGGGTTTGCATGAGATGAACAATGAGATGCCTAAGAAT